>VZTV01101694.1:0-22014 GCA_013400875.1 Anhinga rufa
ATCCAAGTATAGGACAGACCCATAATTTCCTGCCCTCTGGCTACATGTCTCTAGGAATAGCTCTAGTTAGTAAATAGTGTATTCACCCTGACATCCAAAATGCCACCAGCTTCTTTGATGTGCTACTGTGGGGACAAAAATGGCAGGAATGTAAGAATCCTTAGAGTGGAAGTTAAATGTCATGCTTTCTAGAACAGGCATTTCATGCAGCTGCCAAAATAGCTCTGCTGAAAAGCAGACCAGCATACCAATTTTCAGATTTTCAGATCTTACACTGTGCATGCCAATGCATTTGTAAATTCTTTCTCACTTATGCAACTGTATTACTATACATACAAAATTTGAATTTCTTTCAAAAAAAGACACTTAAAACTACTTTTTAAATAATCCAACAATGTAACACTATAGGAAGGTCACAAAGGTCATAAAGGCTACCAATTTTAACTTTTGCCTGTATAAGGCAGACTAAAAGTTTGCTATTTTATACCATACACTATGAACTAAGTTAATTTTCCTCAAGGGTTTAATATATCAGACTTGAGTTTCATGTCTTACTATCTCATCAGGCTCACAGAACACTTTTTTTTTTTTAAGTTACAGCAGTGCCTCAATTATTCTGTTGACTATACTTATAGAGGGGGAAAAAGAGAGAACAAGGGTAGTTTTACTAGACCCAAGTCACCCACTTGGTCTCATGCCATCATCCACTATAACACTTCGGGTAGGAATGGGTCTTCAAGTATCGCACTTGCCAATTTTTCATCATAAAAATACAGACAGCATTAATAGCTACTAACATTTCCGGCATCACACTTGACTTCTGGAAGGGGATCCCCTGCCACATTCCAGAATTGACGTCTGCTGGGGACAGCCGTCTTTGCAAGTGCCAACTGAGTTCCTGCAGGGAATGGCCCGCATCCAACATCCCATCTATCAAGCAGAAGGTAGACAGAATTAGCAGTAGGATAGAGAATAGATGTCAGAAAATCTTGAAGTCAGCATGGCATTCTATTGATGAAAGAGAAGGAATATATGAAAAGAAGAAAAAAAAGCAAACAGTTCTTGGTTTGTATGTAAACAATAATTTTGTAGTTTCATACATTTTTATTAAAAAATTTAATGAAAATTCAAAATCAAAGATAAAAAGGAAATATATGTATTTTAAACATTTCAAAATTTTTATCTTTTTCTGGCTGACAAAGCAATTCTCCTTGTTCCTTCCCAAGTCTTGCATGTTTGTATTTTTACACATCTTTTTATGGTTAGAGCAGTCTAACATAACATTAAAAGAGTTAATCTTATCACCACTGAGGAAGTACTGGAAGATTAAATCAGGATTGCTCTTTGATCATTAAATGGCTTTAAAATTCTACACACAAACAGATCTCTCCCTCCCTTATCAAATGTCAGAGACATAGTTATGGCTGCTTGTGAAAGATATCTTTTTTCCTGCTCAAACATACATACACAGACCTTCACATAGGACACATGCCCTTTTATTTTCAAGTCTTTTCTCAGATAGGTAAATAGGTTCTCTTCATCGGGAATGGGAGGAAAATTTTTGGGTTTGTTTTCTGTAGGGGAGGGAAGAAAGAAGAGTCATATAGGGGCAAATTATAAGAAGGATCTGTGTGTCATATAAAGGTGCTTGTAATCTTGGAGCACAACTACCTAGCTGCAGGAAAGTACTTTCACATCCACCATATACACCATGTTCAAAATATGTAAAAAAAAAAAAAGTATAGCATTACCGTAATGATTTGCAAGTAAATCCATAAGCAAACATGAAAATGTTTTGGGTGATGTTGATATGCATAATGAATATGGTAGTTAGATGCATTTTAGGACATAATACACATGTTCACTATATATGTGTATTCATACTTAAGTGAGGCATTTTATGATTCACTAAAACCAGCCCCAGCTTGGGACTGGGCCATGGTGCATGCAAGACCAGTGTGGACAGGGACAGGTTGGCTGGGAGAGCAGGGGCACAACAGGGAGGGCTGTGGAGGATGGAAATGGGGGTGGAGGCCAGAAGCCAGGGATGAGAGTCTCAGAGTAGATGGTTAAATCATCAACATAACCATTTTTTCCTTATTCAATTACCAGCAGCAATTATGAACTGAAATTAATAAACCCAGTAGAAATCTGGAAAATTGGCTTGGATTGAATGGTGCAAGGTCAAATAGAAAAGGGGGCAGAAGGACTCACAGCTCATCTTCTGCATCAGCCCCAGTGATTCAGGCTTACTGCTCACTACTGCTCACTGCCAGGCATGGTAACTAAGAGAAAAGTGTGTTTCAGTGAATGAGAAAAACATTTGAGCTGAAATGTAGTCATAAAAAAAGATGATGATTTACTGCTTTTCTATGAATTTGTGTTTGTCCCATAGCCCAGCATTTCCTTCACCCACTCTTACGTTCTCAACAGACATACTTCCTGTGTCTGTTTTGCAATGGAGTATTCTAGACCTTGATCACAAACTCCATGGTGTGCTGAGCAACACCCAGTCCTAACATGCCCTAACAGAATGATGCAAAAAAACAAATTGCTAGTCTTTCCTCAAGGCAGATTAAAGAAATTATTAACATAAAGTTTTAGATATTTCTTTCAAATGCAACCACTTTTTTATTATTTTTTTTTTAGCCAGGAATATGCTTTCTTTTCATTTGACTATCCAAAGCAGATACATACAGTTGAGTAGACCACTACAGTTGATGAATTAATCAATGGGAGAAAGTACTTTCACAGTCGGTGTCTATATATACTTTCATATGCACATGCAGACGTATGCACACACTGCTATTCCTTAGTAAAGGCTCCTAGAAACCCAAAGACTCTGTATAACACCCTGGTAAAATTTTCTCCATTTTCTGACCACAGGACAATAACATCTTTTTGTTCCTGGGGAAGGCATGCACACCCACAACACTACTAATCTGAATAAACCTGGCAGATGACAGCAGGATCTAGCTCAGCACAGAGCCCAGGAGTGGGGCATGGCATAACAGGTCAGCTTAAAAGTGACACTTCCCAACATGTGCACAGTGCACTGAGGTGCTTATTCCAAATCTACGTAGAGAATGAAGTCAGTGGCATTACACCGGGGATGAATTTAGCCTCATACCTTTACTGATCTATTTCCTACAATTCTCTTAAGTATTCAGTTGCTTCCTGCTAATTATTTTTGCATTATTTTGTAGAAGGCTAGTGTATGCCACATGGGGCTTTTGTAAAAAGTTCTTTAATCATTGTCACTCAAAGTAATTTAAGTTTCTGAATGAGTTTATATAGTAGTAAAGAAGCTGTTAGAGAAAAGGTTATGGTTCTTGCCTTATGTATTATTAAAGTGACACAAATACTTTCCATACAAATCTCCTTAACAATATTTTGTTAAAGCTCATGACAAGCTGAATTTGTGCTTTGGTGAAGTTAATGGAACTCCACAGGCATTCATAAGAGTCTGGCCTGGATGGGTCCAAGTACATAGGAAAAAAAATGTTCACACCATGAGCTAAGCTTGTAAAAGACAACTTTCATTTTTAAGTCTGACCCCCAAAACTCTATTTCTGTCTCTCATATCATAGGTTTTCTTATTAGTATTTCTTATTAGTAGAATTAAGCATGCATCTTATCTACAGGACCCTTCTATTTTTAATTAGTTTTGTAACTGTGAGGGGTAGGACCGGGGTATTGTGAAAATACATAAAAGTATGAAGATGGTTGCAAAGCTCAGAAAGATCAGTCTCCACTGGGGCAAGTATGTTGCAGGTTGCACCTGGTACATGGACCAGTTTCTGTAAAGTTAGTACTATGCAAGATATAAAGAGTGACTCAGACTTAAAGTGCAAGATCCATTTACTTTAAGTATCCTGTATTAGGTATAACATGGTTCAGCAAATGCCTGAAAAACATGAACAATCTCAGGTTGACTGCTTTGACCTGCATGCAGCCTCTCAGAGTATCTCCCTCTTTTCTGAATCATCTCCTGTATGGATTAATACTAGAGTGTTCCAGATTCCTTACAAACTACTCCAAATATTGCATTTATTTAATCAAGCAAACACATAAACAAAATAAGTATAATTTCCAAGCAGAGCCAGACCAGGCCCAGGATAACATGAGGTCAGACTAATCCAATTCCTATTCTGGTGCTTTTTCAACACTTCTATCTTTCTGAGAGATGTTAAGATATGGTCCTGCAATAGCTCCCAATCTTGGATAGCTGTTTTTGCTAGTAGATTCAACCAAGCTGTCAAACACTACCTCTGAAACAAGTAAAATGAGAGAGTGGGAAAAAGAAACAGATAGTCTTTACCTTGCTAATGCCATCCTTGTAAGTCATCCAAAAGATAGCTTAATTCTATCTGGTCAGTTCTCTGCTTAAATTTAAGTATTTGCTTGTGTAAATTCTGTATTTAGTTGGAGGCCTGCTATGTTTTCCATGAGCAGGCCAACCACCCCTTGCCATTACAATTTAGGGTTCTTTTTTATATCTGTTCCAGCAAAAGTCTCACAGCCACCATGACAGTTGCAATTGCACAAGACGTTTCAGTAGCTGAGCCATAGCCTGAATAGAGGCCAGCTGATCTAGTTTCTTTTCCAAAGGCTTCATTGCTCTTATTCAAACAGCCTCTCTCCACGGGTTATCTGGTGTCGATTTATAATTTACCCCACTAGACACCAGTCCCTTGAGTATTATTTCCCAATCAGATAATTATTCCATTCAGCTCCTCTAAAATATTCTCTGCTGCTTTGAAATAGGAGAGGCTGGGTTGCCTAGCACATAGTCTTTAAGCTCTGTTCACGCAGCTGAGAGAAATGACTCATACTGCCAATGTGGATTTACTCATTAGGTCTGTTGTGCTAGTAGATGCTCTGGGGAAGCTGACGGTGACCAAATATTTCCTTTTTATCAGTGCAGCTATTTCTCTCTCATCTTGATACAGAGCAGCTCTGGCTGTCACTGGTATGCGCTGCAATCTTATCAGATCTGCCTTCTCTTTCTTTCCTCCTTTGCTCATGAAAAGTTACTCTACTGACTTTCTCAAAGTACATTATCGGTGCTATTTCACAACCCCATCACTTTAATTGCCAAATGCATACAAAACATTTTGGTTTCAAAGGAGATAAAAAGTATTCGGAGGTGAAATGAATAACACCCACATTTTAAAAGATCTTCCTGTACAGAGAGTCTTCATTTTGTCCTTTGATATGGCTTTCAAAATTAATTCCAGTCCTGATCTCTCAAATCATTTGCTGACCACAAAACCTCAAAATAATTGGCAAATTTAACTTTTCAAATCATACCTTTATGCATGTGTGGAGCTGAAAAAGCTTTACCACATATTTCATCCCTTTTTGTCTTCATCTCACAGCCATGAGGAGAAAAACTTCCCAGTGAGGAAGTCAAGGACTGATTTTGTGATAGGCTCCATGTTCACCAAAAGAAAGCATGGTCTGACACTAGGGGCTTAACTTGGTGCTTCACATTGAGAGTCTGTGGTGTCCCAGACATCGTGTTGCAAACATTAGGCTATTCTTATTCTGTTTCTCTCAGAAACTGCAAGTGTGTGCACCCAGTTCATCAAATTATAAGACATGATTAAGTCAAATGAGTTCTCTCATGAGCAATTACTCATGAGTTAATAGTCAATGAGTAATAACTGATCATCAGTGCAGTTGTTTTTTCCAGGTTAGGTGGGGAACCATTTTGAAGAGCAAAGTAACACTGCTCTGGAAGTAAAGGTACAAGGATCTCAGTAGCAGCATGTCACCTTCAGATAGTGAGTTTGAATAGTAAGGTTGTCTGTGGGTAAGGAGAGAACTGACAAAGTGATAAAGTACTACCTAATTACTTCAGAAAGCTGCCTGGTATTAAGATTTCAGTACATCATATAAGCAAGAAGATCATTTATATCAAACTGAATGGTTTTTAGCATGAGGAAGGATTGAATGTTCCATTTCATAAAACTGTATATATGCCTTTGTAGAGAAATTAAAAATATCTAGTCTTATGGCAAGTAATATGCTCTATAACAAGCTTTCCAGAAGTGAAGCAGCAACCTGGTTGATTTTTTTCCTCTGGAGCAGCAGAAAAATGCTACAGAAAATAATTTATTTTTAATGAGCAGTTTTTAATTTTCTTTCCTTTTCTTTTCACCAGGATAGGTCTGGTATAAGTATAAGAGAGCTCTTTCATGTTCTTTATTTCTTTTAAATGATCCCAGTGTTCCACAGTGCTTAATCTAGAGAAGCCTCTGGCGTTTATGCAACTAGACCATGTTTCCTCCTCAGTCATTACACACTGCTTGTAGTTTGCAGAGAAAAGTCTGTCTGTGCAAAGGAAATGTCAATAGTGTTTATAAGTCTGTTTTTCTTCTCCACTCTGCCCCTATGCCAGTATTACGAAGAATGTGAGTGACGATTTTCAATTTAACTACCTGGCTTCATACTTGTCATCAGATACAGAACGCTGCTCTTGTGATATACACTAGGGAGATACATAGACATCAGCATTGCAAGTTGCTTGATTATCGTTCATCAATAAACATTTTTTAGGGTCCTTGAGCTACAAATACTTACGGACTTTGGGACCTTCCCATGTGAGCAAAGCTGTACTTGTGATTTTCTGTGATTGTGCTTCTGGACTCTATGGTATGGGCAGTAGTCCATAATAAAGACAACAGCACCATTGCACATGGACTATCTTAAAACTTTCATTTATAAGTGTTATGGGCTTGGACTGAGCCAGTAGAATAGAGGAGCTGGAAGACTCCTTAAAATCTTGTTAACCAAAAGTTTGGAATTATTTTTCTCTCAGTGGAGATCCCTTAATAACAAAATGCTTGACCCCCCTTGCCGCATATTCACTGAAAGAGATTTACTCTAAAAAGCTTGTCCAGTTTCTTTTAGCAACTCATTATAACAAACGATCACTTTCATAGAATCACAGAAAAGAGGTCTGCAATGGACTTTGAGGATATGTCTTCAGTGCTAAGTAACAGAGAGCCAAGGGAGGAAGCTTGAACACTGGAGCTCTGATTGTCCACACTGCTTTATTGTTGACTCTCCACAGCTAGTTTTCTTCAAGACAAATCTGCTATAGAAGGGGCAGGACATGAGCCAGTCCATGTGACTTTGTCTCAGGACCAGGAATCAGCCCTGAGGCCAGTTAGACATAGCATGAAATGTTATAGAGCCATCTTTTCTTCTCAAAATAGAAAATATCATCATGCAATAATTTGTTCTGTTTCTATATGAACCAAATCTAATCAATGAGCTTTGTGGGCTGAACCCTTCAGGGTTGTGGTCTGCCCAACAACTTTAACTATTTCTGAATTTTGCTCTGTTCTCACTGACATCAACAATTCTTCATTGTCGTGAACCAACATAAATAACTTTCTGCCACCGCTCCCAAGTCTCAAGTTCTAGTATTCCAGTAGATCCACAGTAAATTATTCCAGTGTTAGCTTATATACAGTTTTTAGCTGCTGAGAATAACAGATGCACCTTCTCAAGCCTTAGGATATAAAAACAATACTTCCCCATCAAGATAGCCCTAATTGAAAGGGGCTGTAATGCCATCTCCCTGCATAGACAGCAACCTATGTATCTCCACTGGGACGATTAGGAAAAACATTCAGTAAAGTCATCTCAAAATTCTTCATTGGCTGTGATCCTTGAAAACCCCTTGGGAATGCAGGAGGTAACCCCTAGCAGGAATCCTTGCAACATCTTTGTAACCTATGAAGTATAGCAGAATAAGCCTCTCTTAGATGATGATATGTGGAATTAGTACTACAAGGCATCAGTGATACTAATTTCTCAGTTAGACCATAGTATCACTCAACATTTTCAGTCAGGCTTTACGAAATTAAATGAGGGCAGAATTTGGCCTTGTAATTCTATCCCCTAAGCTGAAGGAGAAGGTCCAATTATGACCAGTATTATTAATATTGCTACCCTCATTCAAGACATCTAGCCATTAAGGGACAAAGCAATTACAATTCATTGCTAAGGTAATCCAGATGCCTTCATGTAACAACTCACAAAAGCAAATATTTTGAACTCTGCAATGGTGTATTTTTTACTTTTCCCACTTGTTGACTGCTACTTAGGCAGAGAAAAACTCTAGAAAAGTACAAAACCTGAGAGTCACTGGTTTTATTTTCCTGAAAATAATTGGGGGTTTTACAGTACTTTGTGGGTTCTGGGCCTGACTTTCAGAAGTGTTAGATGATTGTAGCTCCTGTTCTACTCAGTGTAAGCCCTTGTTGCTCAGCTTAAGTTGAAAGTAAGTCTTTGGTCAAATTTGTGCAGTATCAGGCTTCTGAAAACTTGGGCAACCATTTTGTTATAAAGAAAAGGACATAGGAAATTGTGTGTGTCTGTATATATGGACATGGATTTTTCATTTCAGATTTGCTGACTTTTCTTCTTTCCTATTTTATTTTATTTTTCCTAATGCAAATAACTAACAGAGATAAAAGAAGAGGATAAAGCATGTGGAACAGGATAACTTTTGGACTAAAATAAATATGCCCAGTGAATCAAGGGAAAGTTTCACTTCTGTCTTCACAGCAGACAGAAGTTCCCAGAGCAAGCAAGATCCCTAAACAGGAATACCTGCAGATCCAGCCCTAGGCCTGTGAAGCAATTGGAGGAAGAGCAGATGTTGACAGGGTGAAACCCAGGAGCAGAGACTTAGTGCCCTGTCCCCAGAACTGTCATAGCATCCATTCCCAGACTCCAGAAAATATTGCTATTTTCACCAGGTTAATAGTCTGAGCACCAAAAGCTACCTGTGTGTTCTGTCTGTAAGCCTTGAGACAGTGTTCAACAGCTGCCTCCTTCTCCTCTATATTTATCCACAGAAGTCTTGTGGATGTCCCAGGATGCTTCTCAGCTGGTTGTGCAACACTCAAAGCCCCCGTTATTACAAAAGAGACTCTTTCAGTTCCTCTCAGCAGGCTGCTACACTATGGGCCTTCAAATCAAGAACAGACTCGTCTTGGGTTCCTCTTATTCTTTTTAATGTGCCTTTTCCCTAGAGATGCTTCCCCTCCCCACATTTAAATTTCCTTTCCTCTTTTGCCAGTGTTAATGTTGTGCATTAGATATTTGGCACAGCTGCAATATATATTTCCTCCCTCCTAACTTCAGCCTGTCTTTTGTTCCTAAATGAAAGCAGTCTTCAGAGCACCCGCCCCATGTGGCCAATCTCTCTGTGCTGCTACACCTGCTTTCACCTCACCCAGAACACAGGGAACCATGAACAAAACATCTCCAAACGTGCCAGTGTGTAACTTAGAATACCATTAATAAACTACCCAAGAAAGCATGGCACTGCTATGGGGTGCCTGCTCATATAAGAGCAAAAAGTGTACCTGCCATGTGAGTATATAGGAAGGGAGTGCTGGTACTTGTAGCGGATTTTTCTGGATCATATTTTTCTGTTTTGCAAACTATTCTTTAGACTATTCTGACATTTTAATTCTTTTTTTCTTTTTTAGCTCACAGAATATGGACAACATGATGTCCTAATCGTCTTTTTCAAGTCTTCCCTCTCTAACAAGAGGCAATCATCATTTACAGAACATTTTGTTTAAGGAGTTTTTTCCCTCTTCTTTCTCCACCTGTGGGAGGCTGAAGGAAAAAGAGTAGGAGTTGTTGGAGGCAAAGTAAGCCTCAGATAAGAAGAGACTGAGGCAATAGTGGCAGCCACTGTATCATATCTCACCATGATGTCATTGCCAGTCTGACACATATGACACCTCTACCACATTTACCATAACTGAACACATCAGGATCATTACAGACAGCTGCTGAAAATACTTTGTCAATACGTAAATTTCAAGATTTCTTACCCATAGCACATTGTTTTTTCTTATCACATATATATACATATAATACTTGGGTTTGGTAGACTGCAAATGTGTTTACATCTTTGCTGTGGTTATGGTGTTTTGCTTTGAAAAGGAGATCTGCAGTATTGACATTTACTCTTTGCTTTTGAGGAGGTTCCCACTGCCCACTGCCCTCCTGGTGCAAGGCACCACCATGTTGTTTGCTGACAGTATATAAAAATTAAGCATTTATAACATGAATTGACAGGGTTGTCAATGCATAAGAGGAAGAGAGTAGGCCCTATTTTCCAGCTGGGGACTTGAGGTGTGAGAACATTGAATTAGCCAAAGTGGAGTTGAAGCCTGACCACATTTTCCTTAAACAGTAAGATGAACACAGTTGTTTCATTACAGCTGCATAGATAGGGTGTATTAGTTTGGCATATGCCCTGTGCTTTATTAAGGCACTCAAAAAGGCATAGAGGTGCCTTGGAGACTCTACCACCAAAATCCCAACTTCTGGAGGTTAATACCACAGCAGCCTGATTTCACTAAAATTACAGGGCTCCAGTGAGGGCACGTGTCCACTTGTGCTGCTGGAGCCAGGGCTTGGGGGGACAGCTTAGTCACCAGGGTCAGTGGGCAACGAGTCTGCAGCACTGCACAGGGATGTGGTAAATCACAGAATCACAGAATGGTAGGGGTTGGAAGGGACCTCCAGAGATCATCTTGTCCACCCCCCCTGCATGAGCAGGCACACCTAGAGCAGGGGGCACAGGACTGTGTCCAGGCAGGTTTTGAATGTCTCCAGGGAAGGAGACTCCACAGCAGCAACTGCACACTGGACACTGGAGAAAAATAGTGTAAATACTAGTTTTTCAGAGAAGAAGTACTTTAAGGTGGAATTTTTCAAGAGGAGGAAATTCAGATTTTGGTTTCCAGCTTCTCATGTACCTAGGAGCAGATGAGCAGCACAGCTGGGTAGATGGCTTTTCTCAATGTTTATAAGGTAATAAATATTCATTGGGTCTATTTGATCTTCCTGTTAGTGTCTTGGTGTTTGTATTGGAGATATCCAAATCTTGCAAGTCTGCAGCCAAATATTATCTGTATGAAATCTTTGTCTCAGTAGTACATCCTTCCTTGCAACATAATTCACGTGTAGTTGTTCTGTTGCCAAATTCTTCAAAACTCTAAGTAACATCCCTTTCACTGACTCTCAGCCAAATCAAGTAACTGAATGCTTGCTGTGTTTCTTTGATTCAGGTTATAAACTGCCATACAATGCTACTGATTACATTTACTTCAGTTCTCCCACTTCCCCTTACCCTCCCATATGGGCCAAACTTCCCCTCCTTTTCTGCTGCCTTCCCTTTCTCCTCAGGGTGAATAACAGCATATGTCTCAGTGAAACACAAAACCACCTGTTTTTAAGCACTGTTTGTCACACCTCTTCCCCCAAACTCAGTGTCTTAAAGTACACATGCTCTATGTAAGGGTTGTAAGGTAAAATTTGGTATCGATTTTGAATGGCTAGTCATTAGAATGGCTTTTTTCCAATGGGAGGGATGGAGATTCGTTATGGGTGAGGTAACTGGCATAAAAACAAATCCTTATCCTCCAAAAAAAGGCTAAAATTGATGAGCTCCAATAGTACAGGAGTTGAAGGGAAATGAAGAATAAATCAAAGGCCACTGCAGTAAATGGCAAGTTTTCCATTGACTAAAAAGCACTTGATCAAGCCTTAAGAGTACAGAACAAGCTCCATTTTTAGAAAAGAAAAAGTAAGGCTGGTTTCATGAGACTTGTGATATAGAAAGTCTCCAGACCTAAAAGAGAAATCCAACAGTCTGATTTTTTCCTGAGATGGACACTACAGCAGTGACAGTCCGCCTGAGCAGGGTTAGTTCGGGAGACAAGCTCAGGAGTGACCAGTACAATTTACACAGGTGGCTGGGTCTTGTGCAGTCACTATGTGAAAACTGACTCCAAAATTACATAAAACCCAGTGATAGCAATGTGTTCTAATAAAGGTCTATTTCTAGGACCTTTTAATAGGAAACTATCAGGGACCTCTACAAAAAGATCCAGTTAAGGAGAAACGTCTTCCTGCTAATTGTTTAAGGGACAAGCAAGTACCAAAGTTGCAGATAAGGAGGTAAAGAGAAGAAGGAAATAGTTTTGGAGCATTACAGCAAAAATCTCTGTTGTAGAAAGACATGTATGGGTCCAGTTGGGCAGTTTGTCCCTGCAGATGTGCATGAAATAACCACCAGCGCTAACACCATCATAGCTCCCTTCAGTTTTAAATAGTGTGAAATAAAGCAGTATATTTTTTCTCCAGAAATACTGCTACTATAAATTTGCAAACCAATATGGGAATTATACTGTTGACAAAGGCAAAAAATAGATGCTTGTCAAATATTGGCTCCAGAAAAAGGAAAACACATTTTTAGAAATCTCTTCAATTAGAAGGTAGAATTTTGGATTAGATATATTAAGGCACAGACTGAATCTGCTAGGATTGTAAATGCCTCTGCACTTCAAGTTCCTAAAGACCCATACATGCTTTACATGCAGAACAACACACCACTGAGATTAGGCTTATGAGCCCTCATTTTTGGAGCACAGATAATATATAGAACTGTTAGGATATGATGAAACGACATTTCAATCATACTTCGCAGTGGTGTAAATGATTGTAAGAGGACTAAAGTGGTGGCAAGTATGGCTGAGGTAAGATAAGCCTGAACAGATATATGAAAAAGCCACCTGTATAGCGAATTCATACTGAGCTTAGTGTTAGTGAGCTGAATGCATTATCATCCAAGCTATAACCTTCATAAGTACGCGTATATAGAACACAGCACACAAATATACAGATTTTAATCGTGTCTATGCCTTCCTAGATAACTTTAAACAAACCTTGAAAAATTCAGCTTCAAACATGCTAAATCCAAACTCTTAAAATTCTGTTTGATCCAACCATACCCATAGACTGCTATGGAGCTGCTAGACCTGTATTAGCCTGATGACTTTCATGCTTCAAAAATATAACTATTTTATGAGGAATATGGGCTAAGTTTGCTCACATCTAGAAAAAAACCACACAGATGGAAGAGCAAATGATATCACATAACTTATCATGGATCATCCCCTCAATGACTATTAGTTGTTTTTTTCCTGTTTGCCAGTCATTCAGGAACACTCCCTATCTGTCTGCTATTCTGGGGGTTTACCACATGATTTAGATGGACACATCCACTCTGCAGATAGTCTGCCAGGAGAGCACATAAGCATTATTCACTATGTACTATTAGTGGTAAGCAGCATGTCATTTAGGCTATATGGTTTTGTTTGCACTATCTGGCTGTGCAACAGCAACGCTGAAGTAATGAATGATAAACATACTTCCCAGATGAAGTTTCAGATGAATGACTATTCATGGTAACTACCATAAGACTTTTATGATTTACTTATGTTTTCCATGAATATGCTTATAGTCATCCAAACAATAAATTTAATAACCAGAAGGACAAACCTGTTCTGCAGATTCCTAGAAACAGATTCAGGTTAAGAGTTCCCTGAGCTCTAAGTCCTTTTCAAGATGCTGAAGTGAATTTCAGCATTTTCAAAGCCTGATAAATGCATTCCTCCTTTTTTTTTTTGTCCCTGGGTAAAAAAAAAATACTAAAACTATTGTTTGTTTTCATACAGTCCACACAGGAAAGGAAGTTTGTGACAAAGGTTTGGAGGACAGGAGCTCCTGAATTTTAAAGCCAGCTACAACAACAGTTTCTGTGACTGTTGGTCAATTATGGGTTGTGACTCAGTTTCCCTGTCAAAGTACTGAGAGTGTTTGTTTGCTTCAAGCAAATAACGGGCAAAAAATAACTTCTCTGATAAAGTTGGCCTCTTTTTTTGTGAAATATCTCATCTGTTTGCACCTTAATCACACTATTGAACTTATGCTTTATTTTTCTGGATTTTCTTTTTTAACTGTGGAAGGAACACAACACAGCCTTTAGAAGGCTTTGTGGTCAAAGGTGTTGTATAACCACCAGTTATTTATTATGAAATGAATGCAATCTTGTTCAAGTGAATTCCGGCATGAATATCATATGACAGGACTGAGAGGAAGCTTGTTTATTCTATAGACCAAAGTAGTATTTGTCTTAATAAAATGATAACATTGTTCATTTATCTTTAGAGAAGTGATCTGATATGTCTCTTGGTTAAGCTTTAGGGCCAGATTTTTCAGCCCTGATTCACCTTGCCAACTATTTATTCATGTGAATGGTCCTACATAAAGTACAGACCATACTGTGTGTCAAAGAAAAGAAGGAACAGCTTATGTCTTAGCCTCTATTCTGGGCAGCCCTGAGTCTAGGAATGACAGTGACTGGGAATATAACTGAAATAATCTAGACAGTAATGATCTTACATTAGAAATATGGTAACATTACCCAAATGAAAAAAAAACAAAACAATTAGATTTAATTAAACTAAGATATGAGAAAGAGTAAAGGCAATGGGGGTTCTTCCTGTTGAAAATAAAATGTTTCAAGGTCACCCTAGCAGAAGTTTACATAGCAATAGCTTGAAGCAAAGGATGGATAAATTATTAAAATAATCTTCTAAATATTTAGAAAACTAGAGTAAATCAGAAAGTAATAACATTGGAGTCGGTCTGCAGTGAGAGTGAGCTACAGCACCTTCTTGCTCAAGCATCTTTTCTCTGTGGGACAAGAAAAGATCAGAAAGAAACACATAAAGCAAAATGTACTTTTTTTAATGAAAGTGTTTTCTGATCTGCCAATATTGCTTGTGCAAGAAGATTCTTGTGGAATACTGTACCCATAGTGCTTAAATGAATTAATTTCATTCAGCAATTATTGAACACAATACAGGTCCAAGGGCTATGACAATCACCACAACAGTTAAGAAATTATATTTCTCAAATCACGGCATACACATCACAAAGACACGGCATTCATCATATTCAAAACATGTGTTTCCACTTTCCTCTTAAAGGCCATGTCCAGGCCAGTGCTTGGGCCAAGACATGAGACTAGCTAGACCAGCAAGGTGTAGCTCATGTAGCAGATCCACATTAGATCTAGATATGAAGTGTTTTTTCCACACACAACCTGCAAACAAACTCGTTACCCTTAGCACTGTTACTCTATTCACAATAATAACCACAGCTGCCAGGTGCTCTTACCCTCAAAGCTTCAAATTCAAATAAGACAGACAAGAAATATATCAAACCAGAAAGCAAAGCAATCAGGGAGAAAGCTTACATGATCTTCAGTAGGGCCATATTTATTTTTGGATTATAAAGTTTGGTACATGAAAGTCCCAATTCTTTCTGTCTCCTACACACATATGCAACATATAGCTCCAGTTTCATTTATGAAAACATCACTCTGATATCCTGCAGGCCAGTCCCTACATTATTTTTTATCAACTGAAAAATCCTCCAGACAAAGCAATTATTTTTCTTTTCAAATATTTTTATTATTATTATTTTGCAATTATTTGCCCCCCACAATAACTCCAGCAGAGCAGGCCTATTTTATTTAGTACTACAGATGTAGCCCAAATTTCTCTGCCACCTATTTTGACATGAAGTGCTTACCAGTGACTGTCACAGTCATCAACATTAAATCTGCATGATTTTTAACATTGTTGCAACTCATTCTTTGAGAAATACCTGCATGCTACTGCAACCCCCAGCATGAAACGCTTAGCCCACAGAGGCAAGATTCACTCCAAGTATTTACGACATTACAATTCAAACTGTAGCTTATGATTTTGGTTCTGGAGGTCCCAGCTTTGGTTCTCTGCTTTTCAGCTACCAGGCAACTGCTGTGTTATAAATCCACCTGGAGAGTTGTGACCATGCAACAACACGGTCATGACTGCAACTATAATTCTAAGCCTGAATGCTGTCAGCAAGCCTCCCTTCCTTCACTGCTGCATTTTTAATGCCTGAGCTAACTAAGATTATTCGAATTGCTTCAACCATTTAAAATATTTATGCTGCTACGGAAGTCTTAAGGTCATAAAGAAATTGCTACTAATAGAAGCAATGTATTACTGGAGTCAGTGTTTGTGATTCTTAACTTTTTCCTGCTACATGACTCACCCCACTCAGTTATTTAGAAGTGAATATTTTTTAAAAGGACTGACTTCCTCACTGAAAGGACTCTTTGCTTAGGTACAATCACAGTAAAACAGATCCAAGAAATTCAACTGAGGGAATGAAACAAAAAGGAAAGTAAAAATACCTGATTCCTGTATTATTATTTTTAGGCATTCAGTACTGCACTGTATAATCTGCCAGAGAAAGCCAGGGGAAAGACAGCAAATGCAAGAATGTACATTCAAAATACATTCAAGACCTGACCTGGAAACTCAGTTTCTAAAATAGCCGAGGCCAGAAACATCTCCACACTTACAATTGGGAGCATCTGTGCAGAAGCTGCAGTTTGCTGTACTGCGCTGGTTTGGAGGGGAAAGAAGGGAAGGAAGGTCTGCCTCCTGGTGCAGACCTGCATTTCCTAGTGCTCCCCCAGCTTTTGAACTGGATCAAATCTAAATCCCAGACCCTAACAGGCAAGCAGAAACCTGAAGGCTCCTAATCTGGATCTCTCATTTGCATTTTGTACAGGTTTCTTACCTCAGGGAAGAACAGGAGAATGAGAGTAGCTTTAGATCTCAATAATACTGCAGGCTAAATTATCATAACAAATCTTTCTGATGCATTTCAGCATACTTAATCTTGGTTCCCTACCTAAGCTCTCTTCCTCCAGCCCCCCAGCTCAGCAAGGTGGGGAGGTCACTGTCACCCCGCTCTGCACCCCACTGGCAGACACCACGGTGCCTAGCAAACAAGAGGAGGAAATACATCTTGCGATCAGAGGAGACACGGTTCAGCAGAATCCTAAAAGCTGTGTGTGAGCAGAAGCAGCTGCTGTGCGGGGAAGCCCAGGCAGTGAACCACTGGGAAGGGCTGCTGGCAGGTCAGACGTTGCTCCAACAAGAGGTTTTGCAAGGGCAGCCAACTATCAAGTCATAGCTGTGCTTGCATGTTCACAAAGAGGGGTTCATGCATTGGGGTATCCCTTTACACAAGTATTTTCATGTGCCTACACTAGCTATGGTGTCTGGCTAAGACATTACTTTTTATGCTTGCATTTCCACAGATCATTTACAGTAGTTTTGTGTTCATGAGCTAGAGGGTATTCTGAAATCCTATGCAGGCCTCTACCCTCATGACTAGAGGAAGGTGGAGTGCACACCTTGTAGGACAATCAGCTGCAGTAGGAAGGGTTGTAATGAAGTGAGATTTCTAGATCTAGAGCTAACAGAAAAGCAGAGAAACCCAGAACTAACAGGGATCTCTACAACTTATAAGCTGCGTCTGACTCTTGAATTGTTTCACATGGCCTCTGTGGTGGGGCTGCACTGCATGACTGGCAGTGACACTGCGCTGGTGCTGTTGGCACCGCGATTCCCCATCTGCAGAGGAAGTTAATTAGGAAGAGCTACTGAGCCCAGAGTATTCAATGCAATATATCCGCAAAGGCATGTTGGGAAGCACTGTCACCTTCCATCTGTGAGCACTTCCCTGTCCTTTGGGTCTCTGAAATAAGCAGCATGTGGCTTGCAGCCCCCATGTTCTACAGCAGCAGTCCCACCTGATTACAAGAAGCAAATGTTAGATGTCATGTCTTGGGAAATGCCAATCTCCATTACCAACAAGATACTCAAAATCCATGCCAGATGTTAACAGCTGTGTGCCCAGAGAAGTAGTGAGGAGCCATGGCCATGGCTGTGGTCACAGAAAATCATGTGGTGAGCATCTGTGTGTTTAGCGACTGACCTTTCTGTCCCACATGTAACCAGGATCATGCAGAAGAGGGTGTCCTAGTAGTTGAGTATCTTACCTCTGGAGAACAGACCCTAGCTGGGTGACGTAAAGCAGCTCTGCTGGTAGCCAGGGTTAGTTAACGGCAGAGTTGACACTAAAGAATAAGGATTCCTTTGCCAAGAATGCTCCCTCTGACCTGCCTGGGGCATGTTCCTAGCAGCACTGGAGATTTTCTGCAAATATCTGCAGGGCTGTGACCAAGTTGGTGTCCATCTGAGCATCACTGGTGCATGACAACACTGCTCATGGTCTCAGCAGTGATGTCCTGCCAAGCTTGTCCTCATATGTTTAAATATCCCTGGGCTTGATATGTACGGCTGCATGTGAGCTACTGCTGATCCCTCTACAAAGCCCTTCAATGGCAGCTTATTCAGAGCAGGTTAAGCATTTGCACAATAGGATACCCAGTCTAACTGCCTGCTTTCCTTGCTACCCATACATTTTTTTCATCTCACCTTAAGCCTCTGTTCATTTCATTTGGAGCAGCCTACTTCCATCTCATACACTTTTTGGAAAACCAAACAGAAAACCCCCTTCACATTAGCTGGATTGTTTCTGTAAATGTAACTTTTGATATTAGCCTTAACTTTTTACTCTAAATTTGTTTGCCACCGTCTGCATGCTGTCTTTTCTGCAATTTATGTTATATACTCTACTCTGTTCTATCATTTAATTTCAGGATACATTTTTTTGTGTGACACATTCACAAAACACAGCTGTATTATATCTAAATCTGCCTAGGCTCAAAGCCTAAAGAACCACAGTGTCTTTTAGTTAAAAATCATCTGGCTTACCCAGCAGAAATATTTTTGTGGACTAACTTTAAAAATTTGCTCTTTATGTTTGTTATTTTAAGTGGTATCTTGAAATAAAATCTCACCATTTGTCTGTACATCATAGCTCATCAGTACAAACCAATTCCTAGTCATAAAGCTTGAAATCAGACTCAAAGTCCTAAAAGATTTTGGAGCACTTAAAATATTCAAACCATTTGAGTGGATTTCCAGCATCACTTGTTATTAATGAAAATTTATTTTTACTGGAGAAATAGAGTGACTTCTGATCATCATGGTATAATAAACTTCATAATTACAAAAAGTAGCAAAAAGATTTTTCAAACAGAAACTGAAGAGTGCAAAATGTGGTGCTGTTTTGTTCATTCTTTTTCAAAATTGAAACAAAATTGTGAAAATTTTGATTCTGTAATATGTAACTTCCACTTATGGAGTTAAACTAGTCATAGCATGGTTCGTCCCTCAGTGCAGACAACATTTCATCATCTGAAGTCTGTTTCCTGTGAGAGCTTCCAAGGCTCCAAAATGTGGTACATCAGCTGAAACTGTCAATGTTGGTGACATTTTAGATAGTCTGACATGAGGCATTTGCCACACTATAAACATCTTTCAAATGTTGGCCTGTTACGCTCTGCCTAGTTTTATTTAATAATGGAAGCCAGCATGGAAATATTTAAATTATTATAAAATATCCCTGGATTATAAAAGTCTGTAGTATAAGAGATAGTTCATAGTATAATCTTTCCCAATGGCACTGTTATTTTTAATGAATGTGTATGTGATGCAACCCATCAGGTCAGTGAACCCCAGCCTGGCTTGAAATGTTTACGCTGCTGGAACCGAAAGGACTGTGTGCCCACAAGTGATCTCAGAGGGGTGAGTGCTGCAGCGATGCAACGTACCCAGCCCTGGAAATAAAACACATTAACCAGGTCTGACTGTGCTTCCTTCCTTGCCTTGTAGAATATACAATATTTATGATTAAGCTTTGTAAATGAATATCAGAGCAGTTTCTGTGCTCGTTCGAGCTGCACAGTCTTATTCTGGGTGATTCATTCATTGAGTCAGGCATCCATGCATGCAGTCATTCACAAGTAATGCCACGCTTCCCTTCAGCATGCAGCAACGATTTACCTCCCTGCTGCCTTTCAGTGTTTGTTCAGCAAACACGCTAAGCTAGAGAGTTCCTATTTCAAGCTTCACCCTTATTTTTAAAGAAACAGTGTTATCTAAATACATGCATACAGGGTGCTGTACAGAGAACCAAGCACAAATGTTGGTAAGAAATGGTTGCAACCCACAGCATCGCTCCCAAAATATTCTGTCTTTACTCGGCATCCATGAGAAAAGGCTTGTACTTACAAGCAAGATGTCAGCTCCTCTTGCCTTGCCACAAGTAGGCCTATAAAAACAGACCCATTTTAGCATTCACTAGGAGTCCTAGAAGGGAACTGATAACTCACCCTAGCCTCATGGAATAAAACCTGGAACACCAGGAATTGCTTTTCTGTTATCAGTAAGTTTTTGCTAATTTCAGCAACTAACAGGAGATAAAAACATACAGAAAAACACAGGCCACTTTTGACCTGTGCATTTTTAAGGAGCTATGAAAAATGAAGATCTGGCCAGAGCTGCAGATTGGGCAATAACCTGTGCTTGATGCTTGTAAAATCATAGCATAGGGGATCAGCATCATTCAACTTTACACAAATAATAGTGAGGCGCTAGTCTAAGCTAATCATTTTAGTACCCTCCCCACTTCGAGAGGAGGAGTCAGAGTAAGTTTACACAGAATGAAAGCACTATGTGACACTGCCTGTATGATCCCCGGGTCTTCTAGAACCAGCTAATTTCTGTTTATAGTGAAATTACAAGGTCAATGCAAGTAAATATCAACAAATACAGAGCTCATGGCAACTGTCACAACTAACAAAACCCAGAGTGCAGAGACACTTTGGGTGAAGCAAAAGCATTATGCAGCAATGGGTGCCTCCTCCCCTTTTAGGGAGGGGAAGAGATATTTTTTCCTCATTTCTAAATAGACTTCTGAGCTGAACAGATTCCAGTTGAGAAAGTTGGCCTTAAACAATATTCTATTTCGTGTAAATCCACAGAAAAAAAGTAACTGAAAGTTACTGAAAGGTTTCTAGGTGTGAAATGTTTATACATCCCAAACATCTGGGGTAACACAACAAAATTAGAAACCCTTTGTGGACATATTTTCATTAGTCACAAAAAAAGACAACTCATTTTTTCCTGTGTTCTCAAGATTTCAAAGCTCTACACTGTATCCTTAAACATAAGCCATTAAATTATGTTTCAAGCCTAAGGAATTTCATGTTTTGAAATTCTTTTGAAGTTGGCAGATAATTTCATTTTGCTTTTTTAATTTTGGTTCTTAAAAAAGAGACTTCAGTTTATCTTCCTTTATTGTTCTCTTTTATAGCTCATCAAAAGACACCCTTATGAAAAGGTACATATTTATGTTAAAGAATAATGTTTTGAAACTTTCTGCTGAAAACCTTGGTAACAGCTTTAAAAATACTTGTTTAAATTATTTACCATTCTTCTTTTTAATCGGATATTCAAGGAAATTAAAATTGTTTTCTTTGAATTTTTGTTTCTTTACATTTTATGTATCTAACATATTGCACCAGAAAAGCAGTAATATTTGTCCATATTTTTCTGCTGTCTTTTAAGTTCTGAAGCATTTTAATTTTAATAATTTACTGTGTTCAGGACACTGTATGGCCATTATTCCAGGAAGCAGTCTATTGCTGATCTTAATAGTTTATAAGAAAGAAAAATGCATTTGCAGAGGATACAGGCATTGCCATGTTACAGATTTATTGAAGTGCCTGGTTGAAATAAAAAAGTTAAAAAAAAAAAAAGTGGAAAAAGTGGAAAAGTGCGTTTTCCACTAAGCTATAAATAATAGAGAGTGGCTGGCTAATGTAGAAAATGTTGATCGCTTGCTAAAAGAATCAAACTCCCAAAAATCTGAAATACTTTCTTTGCTTGTGGTAATTGTTTCCCTGTACTTACGAGTTTCAAGTCAAATTTTGTCCAAGTAATTAAATTAAATATGCATGCTAGAGCTATGAATTTTTCATTTTTACTTTAAAGGATTTCAGCCTGACTTTGTGTCAGAGAAGCAGCGCTCCATTGCAATGAATATATGGCACCCAGCCTTCTGAAAGAGATCCCAAACTGATACACAATGAAACAAATCAAGGGACATAGAAAAACCAGAAGGCTGTGGATGGGGTAGGAGAAAGATGAGCCTTGTACTGTAGCCATGAACATGGGATTCTCCTAGACTCATTTGGACTCAGAATTTATAACCCCCCATATTTTCTATAAACTTCTCTGGACACTGATTGCTTATATGGACAAGCATTAAAACACATTCTACTTGACCGTAACCACT
>VZTV01101700.1:1806-40576 GCA_013400875.1 Anhinga rufa
CTGCTGCCTGCATCCCTGCCTTGTTAGTTGGTTAAGGCAGAGGTTCCTGCAAGTGCTTGTTTCACCAAGTCGCATAGTGAATGCAGTCTGGTTGCCTGTCCTTCCCCATTTCAGTGGAAAGAAATAATTTCAGATTATACTGTCTGTCTGCATCTGTCCTGTGTCCTGTTTTTCCCAGTGGAGGAGGGGGGGAAATGGCTTTAGATACTAAACCTAGATCAAGAGAATGAGAAAAACTCTGTGCTTCTAAACAAACTAACAAATCCATGAAATGTGTTGTCTGGGGAAGTGGGACTCTGCACATATAACACATCGTAGTGTCTGCTGTAATCCCTGAGGAACAAGAAACAACTCCACGACTTGTTCTAGGTATCGTCCCGCCCATCCTTCCACGTGCGGCTGGTCTGCTGCCAGTGCTGCAGTGGTACCTGACAGTGACATATTTGCCTGTCTGCCTCAGAAGTCTCGCCCTCTGTGCTTTTGCAGTTCCTCTGAGCATCTTTAAGTACTTTTTTTTTTCTCCCTCTTCCCTATTGTTGTCTGCCCTCTCTCCTTCCCACAGTACCCCATCAGGCCACTGCTTTGGCGTTGAGGAAAGTGCAGCATAAAATGAGGTTCCCTGCTCTGTATTTTGAGCAAAACCACCTGTGGTTAAAACAAAACTATGGTGAACATATGAGTGTGTTCATAAATATGAATAAACGTCACTTATGTGCACGACTTGCAGGAGCTACAGATTGTCTGAGGTGTAGGGTGGCTTCAGCTATATAAAACTGTTGAACAGTAAAATCAGTACTTTGGATAAAAAAGAAGCCTTTTGTCTGCAGTCCCATTAAAGGAGCTCTTCAGAAACTAAGGACTGAAGAGGAGAAATTCAGGTGGGAAGAAATGTGCCTGTTGTCAAATGTAGGAGACTGAAGACTGGTTTGCAGGGTCACCGCTAAATTCATGCATTGAGAATGGAAGAACAAGTACAACTGAGCAGAGCTGGCTCCTCTAAGGAGCTGAAAGAGCATCTATGAAGCAATAGGTAAGAATACACTTGAAAAAGAAATGCCATGTACTAAAAAAATTGCAAGAGGGGTTATAGGAACCAGCAGCTGGTTCTCTAGGCAATACTTCCCTAGAGAATGCCCACTTAATTGTCTGCTAGCTAATATACAGTTAAAAGATAAGGAAATTAAGGTAAATTAATGTTTTCTTGCATTTTGCCTATATTACAAGCACCAGGGAAAATCAGATAGTGTAACACTTTCAGATCTTTCAATATGTAATACTTCAGGAAGTATTGACCTACTGATTTTTCAAACTTTTCAAAGGACAATGTAGTCAAAAGTAATCTTATTAGCAGGAATGGAAATGATATTTTGGGGAAAATCTCTTTAAAATACAAGCCTGCAAGGCATTGTCAAAAAGCATAGGGATGTTTCAGTATTCTGTCTCCCTTAGTAATTCCTAAGGAGAGAATCTACCCATTGGTAAACATGAATTACTTTTGGTCTCAGAATAAATCTCATTCCAGATTTTTGTTGCTGTTCAAGCTTTTATAGAAATTGTATTCTATTCTTCCCACTGCTCCCTATTGAAACTGCAATATCCACAGAAATATCTCTTGTGCATATGTCTGTCTTTGTTCTTAAAATATAAATTTTTATCCTCTGTGGAAGGGGACTTGCCAACTGTCCAGATTCTGCCGTCCTGTGGACTCCGTGGAGTCTACTTTGCTGGTCCACCTTGGTGGTGTCCGTGGTTCTGTACGAACCTTAAAAATACTTGCTGCAGGAGGTAACGACAGCTCAGAACTACACCTCTGCGTGCCCCTGGTACCTTGTTTTCAGGTTGCGATGGCAAACCTATGAGTCATTGCCTCACAAATGCCTGCTCAAAGGAACTCTGTTGCCAAGGTGACTTTTCAAATACGGTTTTTGCAAGGGCAGGTCTTTTCTGAGAAGAGAGCCTCAGATCTGTGCGCTTTCCTCGCTGCATGTAAGCTGAGGATGGGCTCAAAAGGGAATGGATCTGTCCACATCATGCTGGCCAGCCGGGAAGGTGGGTCGTGTCCTGTCAGGGCAGCTGGGAAGCTCCAGCTCTCTGTGCTTCTAATGCTCTTGCCTTATGGAAAACAAACTGGAAAGCAAAACCCCACTACCCTGCGTGATCAGCATATGTTGAGGCTGGAGTCAAGGGCTGATCTGTGCTAAGCTTGTGTGCTCTCCTGGTGGCACTGATCTTTTTTGAAATCATTAGCAGGCAAGGGTAGGGATGAAAAATCTTCTGCAGTGCTTCCCCATGCCATGCCAGGCAGGCAAGTGTTTTGTTTTTACGGCAAGTATCTTTCCCAAAGGATAGCCCCCCCCATAGGGGTGTTGAAAGTAGGTACAACTATGAAAACTATCTGACTTTTTTGTTTTGGATGTTGCACATAATCACAAAATTGTTAAGGTTGGAAGGAACCTCTCAAGATGATCTAGTTCACCCCCTGCCCAACCAGGGTCAGATACAGCAGCTTGTTCAGGACTGTCTAGTCAGGTTTTGAATATATCCATGGATGGAGAACCGGAGACTCCATAACCTCTTTGGGCAACCTGTTCCAGTGTTTGACTACCCTCACAGTTAAAAAAAACATAAAAATGATCCCAAACCCAAGTGTTTCAATGTGTGCCCATTGCCTCCAGTTGTGTCACTGGCCAGTTGTGTCTGGCTCCCTCTACTCCTTCCTTCCCATCAGGTATTCATGGACATTGATACCATTTCCCCTGAGCCACCTCTTTTCCAGATCTCTCAGCCTCTCAAGTGAAAGATGCTCCAGTCCCTTAATCATCTTAGTGGCCCTTAGCTGGATTCACTCCAGTAAATCCATATCTTTCTTGCACTGGGGAGCCCAGAAGTGGACCCAGCATTCCAGGTGTGGCCTCCCCAGTGCTGAGCAGCGGGGAAGGATCACCTCCCTTGTCCTGCTGGCCACACTACCTCCTAAAGCATCCCAGGAGACGGTTAGCTGCCTTTGTTGCAAGGGCATGTTTCTGGCTCAACTTGGTGGCCACCAGGACCTTTTCTGCAAAGATGCTCTCCAGCTGGTCAGCTGCTCTTTTGGAAGCATATGACATGGAGAGGAGGCAGGTGGAGGAGAGGAAGACTGTGATGGAGGGGAGCTGCAGTGCTGAGCTGGTGGCAAGCTCCATTGGTGGAAGGCTGTGACAGCATCTGTGGGCTGTTCAGGGGGTGGTTGGCTCTAACCCACTTGGTTTGATTTTTGACCTTTCTCACTAATTGCACAGGAATCTTTTAACTAATAGTGGTATGATTCCACATCCATCTCCATGGAGAGGTTCCAAGTACCTTGAAGCAGTGTGTGGTCTGCCCTTGCTGTAAGCCTTTCCCAAAGATCAGTGCTTATAAAAGGGACAGCCTCTCTTACCTTTTCTGTAGCCTTTCTACATGTGAGAGAATGCTCAGGGCATTCTTCACCACTTGTGAACTAGGTCACTATGGCTGACCTCCTTGTCTCTGTAGTGTTTTCATGTTGAAGGTATGAATACATGTGTCAGTCATGTTTGCACAAAAAAAGTTCCCCCAACACACAATCTGGAAAGTGATGTGGCTATTTAATTTTGCGTTGGTTTGACCTTAAGTGTGGCATTTGAGACTGTGTGCTAGTGAGAGCTGAGAGTCTGAACTCTTAGATCTCCAGGGATTTTTTTGGAGACCATGTCTGTAGAGAGCAAGTGCCAGCCTTCTGTTGCTGAAGGGAGCAGAATTTTATTTTTCTGTTGCATTGGAAGAAATATCAAATTGTTCAAAACTTGAGAAGGAAATAGGTTAGAAGTGCCTGTAGCAGAGATGAGAAGAGGATAGTCCTGAGGCTTCTTTCAGTCCTAGCTTACGCTGTGGCTGACCAGGCTACTGTGGAGTGCTTCATACCCCAAGCTTATGTGCTACTTCCCAGAAATAGTGTGACTGCTGGATGAAAGGAGGAGGAGGAAGAGTGGCTTGCTAGGCTTCCACAGACAAGGGAAGGAATTGGCAGTGGAACAGAGACACTGCAAATCCTGTCGGACCAGGTCTCGTTCCCAGCAGGAGCAGGGAAGCAGGTATGGTGGGTGTACTCCCAAGGGGGATTATGAGCTGCTTATTTGCAAAACTTTTGCAAGGGCTGAGTGCCACAACTTTGGGAAGGCTGATGCCTATGGGAATTGAGGGCTGCCCATGCTCCCTTGCCTCTGGCAGTCAGGTCTTGAGGGCTTCGCATAGCACCATTGTCCGCTATATCTGAAGTACAACAGGGGAAGCTTAATGCCAGTGTACAAGCTTACTAGCTCTCTAACCTGACAGCTGGCAGAGATGTGCATGTTCATGTTTCTTAAGGAATATCTTGAGCAGATCGGACTTCTTTCCCTTGGGTGAGGGAGGGAAATGCAATGGAAGGGCATTGCAGGTCCAGGTTCCCCTGGCGCTGCCTGAAGCAGCATTTGACCTCAGCTCCACCACCTTGCGCTTCTTAGAGACTTGACTTTTAGGCTTCTACATGGACGATGAAGCAAAGAAAGCCTGGTTGGTTCTCCCCTCTGAGGTGGCTGAGGCCATGAAGTCGCCCTCAGAAGCAGGCTGGTGGGGTTCCTCTGCTAGCAGTAGCAAGGCAGGAGGTTGGAGATGGTCAGGTTTCTTGGCTGAGTGTGGGAAAAACGAGGCTCTGATGCAGACCTACAACTCCTTGATTGCAAGAAGGCTCTGCCATTCATTTTGCCTCACATGCAGGCACGGCAAGTTCTCATCTTCTGTTGCAGTTGCCTATGTAATTTGCTGTAATCAGAGAAGAGTGTACAGGAAGGACGAGATGGCTCATCGTGAAACCTGAAAGAAATCTCCTGAACTGAGCTGTTGGGAGTGTCTCAAATGTGCGCTGATGCCCAAGCCCCTTACTTCTTTTCTCTTTGGACTGGGTGACCTTTTGTAAGGCTAGGAGCTGCAGCAGCAGTTGCTGAGAGCTGCCGGGCATAAAATTCACTGTGATCACAGGTATTTAAACTGTTTATGGGGCTGCACAGAAAGCAAATACATGCCAGAGAAAGCAAAGACAAAAGTCCACTTTTTTGGATATGCTGTTCCTTGAAAAATAAGAATATCTTATTTGCACTGTGGAACTTTAGGATACTTTCGGAGGACTTCTTAGGACTTCGGAGGATTTTTTATTGGAGGACATGTACACACACTTGTTGCATGCACATCAGCTTTTTTTTTTTCCTGTGGATATAAAAGGGGACAGGGAGGGATTTGAAATGTCTTTTCTTGAAAGGAAACTCATTCTTCCAAAGCTGGAAAACCCTGGTTCTTGAATGAAATCACACCTGGTCCTGCAAAGTCCCTGACATGGCATGTATTTTCCAGGGGACCCATCTGTGGGTGAGCTTTTCTCCATTTGTTTTGTAGTTTTTGAAGCATTACAGCTCAGGAAGTACTGGGAACTGGGTTTGGTGTTGGTTTTTTTTTTTCCTGGGTGCAGAATCCCAGAACGGTAGGGGTTGGAAGGGCCCTCTGGAGATCATCTCGTCCAGCCCCCCTGTGTGAGCAGGCACACCTAGAGCAGGGGGCACAGGACCGCGTCCAGGCGGGGTGTGAATGGCTCCAGGGAAGGAGACTCCACAGCCTCTCTGGGCAGCCTGGGCCACTGCTCTGGCACCCGCACAGCAAAGGAGTTTTTCCTCATATTCGGGTGGAAAGAGACATGAAGGGAAATAAGTAAAAAGCATTTTTTTGATCCATCTTTTCTTGCAAAGCTGTGTTGAATCAAGGCAGCAAGCTGACCTGTCTGGTTGATGAGGATACACAACTGGGGATGTGTTTTCTAGTAAATGATGTGGAGCTCCTGCACTCGTGCAATAACATCCTCAGCAGTTGCACCTTTTGCCAAGTTGTGTTTTTCTCTGACAAAGCATTTGAGAAAGAGATGAGGATCTGTCTCATTCACTGCTTCTGTGCTCAGTGGAAAAACAGCAAGAGGGTACCTCCAAGTCTGCTGAGCACAGAGGTTGGTTTGGCTGTTGCTCACTGTAGCCATCCAAAACTCCCAGAGAAAGGACAGCCAAACGTTCAAGCAGCAGGAAAAAAGGATGGTGAGTGGTAGCACCTACATTATTCAGGCAAAACTGCGTATGACAAATTATTTTAAAGAAAAAACTATTAAAAAGGGGTACTTTCTGCATGTCGAGTTTCAGGAGCACTAGATGCCAAATGGTTACCATTCATCCCTTGGGTTTGCTTAAAGCCAGGCTTTTTGAAAGATGAGTTCAATACTTGGTTCACTTTGCCTGTTGTAGGCAAGTCCTGCTCTTCCTGTAGGTGCCAGCAAACACTTCTATAGCTGCTTTGTCTCCTGTGGGTCCTGGCTGCATCTCATAATGCTTTCCTGGTCAGGAAGGGGAGAAGCACATGGCCTGTCTGATACCAGCCAGTGGCACTGTCTGTCTGGTATCCTGTGTTTCGTTCTCCTTCCTCAGTCTCACTGCCTACCCAGTGACTCAGCAGGACATGCTGGTAGTAAATACACCGTTTCTTTCAATTTTTTATGAGAACCTTTCCAAAAGCAGGAAAAAGTATGTGAAAAAAAGCATTTCAATGCTCTGTACTACTAGTGATGGGTCTGACCTAATTTGCTGCCCTCCAGGGTGTTCGCAGCAGGATGGAAGTAATACAGGAAAGGCACTAATGGAAATTGATGAGCAAAATAAAGGAGAGGCCACATGGTTGTCCTGCTGTCCCCCAGTGCTACTTCTGTGGATGTTTCTCCCCTAAGAAGGCTGCATGCTACAGAAATGGTGCCGGCGTGTTTCTTCCTCTGACCCCAACCAAGTTTGTACCCTGTATGTGTTTTATGGGGAGGATAACTCCTTGGAAAAAGCTGACCTTTTTCCAAGAGTAAAAGATAATCTTTCCCAGGGAGGAGCCTGCGACCTGGCAGATGAGATGAGCTCCATGTGGCAGCCATAGCTTCTCTATCAGGAGGCTCATGGTGGTTTCTGGGACCTCTCTGTGCCATGAACTGGCAATGCCAAGCACCTGGCTCAGACAAAGTATTTTGCAGTCCTTACGGCATGCTTGGTTCAGAAATCTAGGTTCCCTGAGGCATGTTACCTCTTTCTGCCTAGGTTATGACAATAACCTTCCAGCTGCAAAAGTGGTTTAAGGACAGTGACACACTAGGCCATCTTGAGCATCATCTGTGTGCCTATCTGAGACTGACCCCTGAAATGTCAACCTCTGTGCTGGGGAGGGCTGCGGAGAGGGTGCAATTGGGAAGACCGAGGAATTCTGAAGAGTGAAAAAGGCCTCAGGCGGTGGCGGAGGAGGTACTTTTACCTTGTGGCAGGGACTGAGTGTGCCTGCAGTGCTTAAGACATTGCTTGGGAGGACAGACTGTCTCTGGAGTAGCCTTTTGCAGACTACTGTGCAGATTGTGACTTCTCCGTCACCTCCTGAGGGGAACTGCTCCCGCTTCAGATGGCATGTCACTTGTGCGCTTATGTGGTTAACTAGAGATGAGTCTTGGCTCTTCTGCAGAGGGAGGTTTTGTGCTCTTGCTGTAGCTGGTTGAAGCCTGGGGATGTTTACCAGGCCTGATGGAGGCATGACCTTGGTACGAGGATGCGAGTCACACAGTTCCTCTGGGTCTCGGATGGGAAGCCAGGCTTGGAGGTAGGCTCCGCTTTAAATAACCAGGGCATCTGGAAAGGTTGAGAATGCAGATCCCGCTTTAAATAGGATGCCTTCCTCATCGGGGGCAGGAGGAAAGCCTGCGTGCTGGTGTAACAATTAAGCGTGAACAAAAATAACACAGCTTGTTTTGGAACATAAAAAGCAAATGCTGTATCCACGGTAAAACCTGCCATGTCCCAGCAGGGGCTGTCATCTCTTCCGACACTGTTTCTTGAGCCTGCTCAGGGTTGGTAGGGCTTGGACTGGGTAAAACCCAAACACTCCCCGGCCATGGTCTCTAGGCACCCTGTCCAGGCTACCAAGCTGTCTCCAGGGGCTCTTCTAAGAGCAAGGGTGCAAAGAACCTGCGTATCAACCCCCTGCTTCTGTCCTTGCCACCTCCAAGCCTCGGTCCCACTAGTGACCCAGGCTCCCTGGCCACTCGTGCACCAGTGCTTTCTGGGGGGGGAGCAGAGCTGGAGGTCGCCTGGCTGGGAGCTGAGCTGTTGGGTGGGGGGAGGGCAGTGAGCCCCCAGTCCGGCTCCGGGGAGCACCGACTCTGCTGGAGGACATCCTGGCTGACTTTTTGCCTGGTCTGTGTTGTCCCTCAACTTTTTTCCTGGAGGAAAAAGAATACCTTCAGTAGTTCTGCAGTGGCATCTGTCAGGTCACACCACTGTTGTGTTTGCCCCAGGAGACTGTGGTTTGCCATTTCCCAGGCCCTTTCAGTGTAGAAGTGTATCAGACAATTTACAAGTGACACTATGTAATTAAAAAAAAAAAAACACCAAAAAGAAACAACAACAAAAAAACCAAACCAAACAAACAAAAACCACAAAACAAAAATAAAACACCAAACCCACACCCAGTCTTCTGCTTTTGGATGTACTCTTTGAATTTCTTTAGTGAACTCATCCCCCAGCTGTAGGCATATGCTCATTTTTGCTGCTGTTATACAACTGAGGCTAAAATTAACACATCTGTTGTTGTTTAACTTCAATTTATACAGTACCCTGTTTTGCCAAAATATTGTTTTGAGCAGCAACAGCTTTACTGTTGCGTATCATCGGAGTTCTGGGAATAATACTTAATACCAAGTGCTATTTCTTAAAGCTCGTACCAAAGGGGGGACTTGGTGCTTCATGGCAGCTTTGCATGGCAGGGGAGCAGATGCCTGGTGCTGAAGGACCCTCCTCTGTTTGTGTGGCGTTGCAGAGACACAGGTTTATTTGCTCATATTTGATATTTCTGCTCATGGCCAAGTCCTCGAAGTAGCGTGGTTTCCTGGAACCGTGAAGCCTGTGTTTTTACCCTCTCCGGTTATGGAGTCAAACTTAAATAGTGGGATCTCAGGGAAGCCTGTGGTGTTATAGCTTTAACCCAGTCCAGCTCTTTTCTGAATGCCTAGAAAGGATAAAATGGGGACTTTTAAGGTAGGATATATGTATTTTTTTAGTCTACGGGATACTTTATGAAAAGCAGTCATATATATATATATTTTTTTTTTAGTCTAAGGAGTCCTTTACCCAAAAATCTCAACCCTTTTGAAATGAAGGAAGCTGTACTGAAAAAAAAAATCTGCTTGTCTGCCATGAAAGCAGGATCCTGAGAATTGCCAGGAGTAGTATCAAACACTTGATGTAAGAGGCAAAAAGCTATTCCGTTTTTTTTTTATCTGTTTATATTTGAGATGTTTTGTACTGTGTGGATCAGAGGGAAGAAAAAACGCATCTTTGCTAAAAGGAATAATTGTCAAGTTTACAGTATGTAAATTACCCTCAGCTAATGTAAGTGGGGTTTGCTCACCTTTCTTCCATGCACAAGGTTTCAAAGGCAAGTGTTGTTAAATTACATGTGGAACGGGCCAGTGGGGGGGACCCAAACCTTTCTGATTTCATAGAAAAATAATTAAACTGGAGCTGCAGTCTGGCTTTGATCTCAGAGGTGCTTGCAAGCTAAATAAAAATAAAAGACTACCTTGGGGACAGTCTGTGCTGTTAATTAACTAGCTAAATTCTGCCTCTACTGTTCTCCAGTGTTTCCAGTGGCTTTGGCACTTGGCATCGTGACTGGAAGTTGCCAAACACAACTTGGCACCTTCCAGCAGCAAAACAACCTCCTGAGGGGCAGAGAGGGATACGTAAAATGGAGGTGTTTGGGAAGCAGGCAGGGAAAAAGGGCAGAAACCGGCCTCTTCGCTGGCTGCTTGCGGCAGGCAGAGGAGGGGTCCAGCTCCCCTCCCTAGACCCTTCTGTGACCTGCTGCCGGCCCGGGTGCCGGCCGCTGTCCGCGGCCTGCAGCGAGGTTGGGCTCCTGCCAAGAAAACAGCTTTAGTGTTTCCTTAAATATTCCGCTGCCGTTTGGGGGGGGGGAAAAAGAAAATCTGAATTGATGTTATTACTAGAATTGGCCAGCTGGCTGATATTTTATTTTTTTTTTCATTAACAAATCCTGCCAGGCACTGTTTTCCCAATGAAGTAATAAGCGTGTTTTCAGACAAGGGGGCAAATCTCCCCAGCACCACCGCCACTGAAATCTGGGCAGGCTTGGGCAGCCAGAAAGGCAGGGCGGAGGCGTCTTGTGCAGGTAGCCCTTCAGAGATTATTGGGGCACGTTTTGCATTTTGGCCTCTCATGATTCATCCTTTTTTCCCCTGAAACCACAGAAACGTAGGGTTATTGGGGGTGGGGGTAGCTGGGAGTTGGTTATTGGAATGTGCAGTTAGTTGTTTTAGCATCCGCATTGGTTCTCCAGCAAATGGATTGAGGAAATTTGCCTGTAACGTGATTAGATATTTATCTCTCTTATTGCCTGGCTCTGCGTCTTGGCGGGGCTGTCCTGCTGGCCCAGGCCTAGCAGGGTGCCTGTGCGTTGGTGCTTTATGTAGGAGATAGAAAAATGGTAGCAGCATCAGTCACGTACAAACCCCTCAAGACATCCCTGAGTTTTGTGAATAAGTGATGTCTTATAGGCGTGGTTGTATTTCTTGCTTCTTGGGTGCGTTGTCTGCAGTAATCTATTTTTGTGGGACACAAGGCAGTGAAAGCTACAGCTTCATTCTCCGTGTCTTCTAGAAACTCAAAGCATGGTGGTGGTTGTTGGCTTTATGGAAAAGTCCCCCTGGCCCCAGCAGGCTTGTTCTGATCTTAAGGCATTGAAATTACTAAATTATGATCTTGCTATTTGTTTAAATCATCCTGATAGATTCATACAGTTGAGTTGCTTTCAGAGTTGCATTGAATTCCTTTCTTCTGTTTCTTCTGGGGAGAAAAAATTTTTCTTTTCCAGGCTGAAGAATAACCTAAAGTGAGAGGAGTGGTCTTTGGGGAGCTTGTTCTTCCATCGGCATTCCTGTAGCAGTATTCCCAGCACATTTCAGGAGAAAAGTTGACTAAAGTCAATTTTGTTTTAAACACCAGAGATAAGATAAAATTTTATAGTGTCTGCAACGGATCTCCACTAAAAATATTTGTGACGTTATTTTACTTGGTATTGGATATCAGTGATCAACAGCTGGTTTCCAAACACTGAATTTGGTATACAGTAGGTACTAGCCTTTTTTACAAGCTGTTAGTAATCGGCTGCTCCTTAGGGCTGCCATGGATCTGGGTATTTCAGACCCTTTTCAGTCCTTCCCCTGCCTGCCACATCCTGTCTAGGCAGGTGTTGAGGCTGTTGTTTGGGCAGGCGGATGCTGATAGCCATGTTGGGTCATTTCCCCTCCTATGCTCGCACATGTCTGCAGCCTGTGTTTTGCTGCTTCTTAGCTTTATCACCCTGCATATTTTCAGATTAAAACTTTCTTTTCGCTCCCAGTTCTGGAATCTGTAGGTCCTCCCATCGCTTGTGGTTAATCTTCAGAAGAAAATGCCAGCTCCCAGGTCAGGTTCATGTAGGAGTGCAGGACATGGGAAAAGGGTCTCTCAAAGAGCTACCTGGCCTGAGAAAATAGGGCCTGTGGTGCTGATGATCTGATCTACTTGTCCGTTTCTTATTTCTTAACCAACAGCAAGCTGGGTTTGATTTGGTTAAAAGTTGAGGTGTGGTGTAGCCCCCAGTCTGCTTGCAACCTGCCTGACCTGCCAGCCAGTTCAAAATCAAGGGCTGAACAAAATATTACGACTCTGCTATCTTTGGGAGGTCTCCAGCACTGAGTCTGTGTGCAGGAGCCAGGCTTCATCTCAATCTCTCTCTTTTCCTCTAGGGCTAGAAGAAAAAACGATTCTCTCCAAAAAAGAAAAAATGAAGCTGAGGAAAGAAAGGTGGCTACAGAGTAAGTACTCCTCTGAAACATGGTGGTACCATGGGCATCACAGAGTGTGGCTCTGTTGGATCTCTCTGTACATGAGGTGTGGGTGGCAGTGTTGGGCAGTGCCGGGGGAGGCTGGATGCTTCTCAGAAACCTTCACATCTGCTCCCCAGCACATGGGGTAAAACTCCCAGGTATTGTTCCTCAGTGTTGAGCACTGAGGTTGAGTCATTGCCCCAAACCTACTTTTGATCTTCCTCCACGTGAAATATAAGTGACTACATAAAACGTTTATTTATCCAGATAGGACACTGTGCCTGAGTAGGCTCAGCATGTTTCCCTATCTTTTAAAGCTCTGGTACAGATATGACTAGCTGTATAATGGAGCACCTCCTCCCTGAAGAGCTCTGGGTATGGTAGGACAGCCTGGAGCTGAGCTCCACACAGCCACCATCCCAAGGCTCTGCGGTGAAAGCCTGCAGTGGACCCTTCAGAAGGGAGGTCTCTGGACGCTGCTGGTTCTGTTACTGTTCTTTCCCACATGCCACAGGTCAGTGAACCCACTTACCAGACAGTCTAGCCTTTCTCAGGGCTGTGAAATACGAGGTAAACAAAACCAGCCCGTGGCAGAAATGCTCTGTTTCCTGTTGAAAGTGTCTGCATTTTTGCTTTGAGTATTTCAGCACAGTAAGAGAGGATGCTGTGCTACCCAGTGTAGCAGAGGGATTCTTGTCACCTGGAGCTGTTCTTGGGACAGGCTTTTCCCTTAACACCTTCCTGCCCAACAGAGTTGCTGACAGACTGTGTTTGGGGCTGAAGGATGTGGCTTTCTGCCATACCGTATGCTCTTTCCTCCTGAGCTCAAGTCCATCAGCCGGTGATTTCATGAGCTGCAGTGAACATGTTTCTGGCTCTTTGATAAAAAGCTGATAATTTAACACTGTGAGTGTGAAGGAAAGCTCCTCCCTATCACCAGCCAATACCTTCCAAATGCCTTTGACATCTACAACCTGCGGTGTCCCTGTTGGGCACAAAGCATAGACAGCTGTGCTAGTCCTAAAGTTTGGCCTGCCAGCTGCAATTTCAATGCTCCTAAAGGTCTCTCCTTGCCTGATACTGTTGTGGGAACAGAGGAGGGGACTGCTGGAGCACAGCTGAGCTTTCCCTCCCCTGATACCAGGACTGGTACCAGGTGCTGTGGAGAAAGGCATGTCCTCAGCAGCATTTTGTGACAGAATCCACAGTGAAAGGGGTACGTGGGACTTGTGTCTTCTGCAAGAAACAGAGAGCACCCTCCTGCAGTTAGGTGACAGCACTGCTCCCATAGTCAAGGTCAGCCAGTTCAGAAAAGCCCAGGAGCGGGAGCCACGTTCTCTTAATCCTGCCTTCCTGCATATATGCTTTTGTAGCATCAGTCTTTCTCAAGATCATATATGTTATTTTGGCCCTGCTGTGGCCTCTTTCCTCCTGTCTTGGCTCTGAAATTACTAAGCTGAGGGAATACAAATGAAATGTAGAGGCTTTGCTTTGAGGAGAACACCAAGATAGAAAACTTCAGGCCAAAATATCTCTGTCTTAGAAGATACTAGGTATTAGAAGTGCATTACAAATACAGAAGTACCTAAATTGCTGGCTCTCTTGATTCCCCCACTAAACTTGTGGCCGGTTGGCAAACACCAGCATTCCCTAGCAAATCCTTTGCTAGGGGTAGCAAGTACCTGGCGATTTCTGTAAGAAGAGTCAGCAGGTGTTAGTACCAGGTGTGCAGCTTGTTATTGAGAAAAATGGAATAGCTGGAAAGACCCTATATAAACATCAATAGAAACTTATGTTGTTATTAGCAGTATTAGCTGATGGAGCGAAATGAACTGGTATTTTCAGAGACAGAGATTTTTAATGAAACTTGGCATTCTGACATTGTGACCCTAAAGAGTTGCAGTCAACTGAAATGCTTTGATTTTTATCTGATGCAGATAACTCTGCCAATTCTTTGTGGGTCTTGCAGTCTTTGCCCCCCAAAAGAGAACCCAATTTGGACTGCTGAAGTTGTTATCATTACATCTCTGTTTTCCTAAATCTTCCCAAGAGTGTATTGTTTCTTCTTGTCCCAGGGCTGCTTTTGTGACACTGGATGCCAAGACCCTGGGAACTAAAGTTCAGCCCAGTAGTGCAAATGTAAAACTTGGAGATTTCTTCCATTCCAATAAATCATCTCAGGAGAGACTAGAGAGGGAAAAAAAATTCTGTAATGCTTCAGACATTAGAAGTATGCACATTTAAAAATACATATATTGCATGGCTCCTCAGACAAACAAGACCTCATAGGAAAAGAATTTGGGATGTTTGCGCAGAATCAGGTGTCTGAAAATTTTGAGCACATAGTGTTTATGAAAGCACTGAAGTAGTCAGCTTCATAAAGCCAGACCAAAAAAAGAAGTGATGCAGAACAGAAAGCTGTGTTCTTGGCAGGGATTGCTGTGAGGAGAAGCACTTAAAATCCAGATTTGTCACAAACATCCACGTACAGCACAATTGTGGTTCATGAAAAAACGTTGCTCCTTGACTCAGCTGGTCTGGGGAGCTAACAAGACAAAGATATTAAGGGAACCAGCAGCTATCCAGTCAATTTGAGTTCTACTTTCCTGAATGTGGGCAGCAGGATTAGACCCAGGATTGTAGGTGGCATCTTGCCTGCGGTCTGTAGAATGGGACGGGCTGCTTTCGTGTTCCTACCAAAAATACTTGTGCTGATTTAGTCCTGCTTCTGTGGCCATGCTGTGTTGGAAGCTGTTGGCCTCCTTGTGTTGCCGGCTTGGCCCCATGGCTGATGGTGCTGTGCTCCGTCACGTCCAGACAAGGAGTTTCTAGCTCAGCGCTAAGGCTCGTCCTTGCAATACGCTTATTGTCCAAGGCAATAAGCAAAAGTCTGCTCTTCTGCTGTGGCCTTGGCTGGGTGCACGTGGAGGAGGTGGAGTCCTCCATCATGTACCCCGCAGCACTGGTGCCCCTCATGGGTGACAAAGCAATGCAGCAAGTTTCCAGGCCTGGTGGTCACCTGGCAGAAGGAGAAGGACCTCCTGGATCCTGCTGAGCTCTAGCTGTTTCTGGTGGCATTGTCAAGGGACTTCTGGGACAGGTTGGGGCATCTTGGAGCTCAGCTGGAGGCTTGTAGCAGTGCTGGGCTTTTGTGGGCTGTCTTGGAGGGAGAATACATTCTGCTGGGGCTCACCCTAAAGGCTGCTGGCTCTGTAAGGCTTGGGCAGCTGCAGGACCTATTCCTACACCAGGGAGCCTCCAGGACTGAGGCAGAAGCCTGTGGCTTTCAATGCCCACCTGCCATGGCCAAGAAGGGAGACTGCTGTAACGTTTGTAGAGCCTTACGTGCCCACAGCCTTACTCAGAGCTACTGCAGGGAGACTGGTAAACATGGTCTCGAGGAAAAGCCAGCTGCCTCCGTGTCTGCCACTTGGTGCAGCACTTTTCTAAGGGCCCAGTTTATCCAGCATCTGACTGCTTGAGCTCCACCATGAGTCGTGAAGGTGAGATCTTGACTTGCTCCAAACTAAGTAAACAACTGAAATTAAGTCCATCTTTCCTGTCTGAGCTAGGAGACCACTGTTTTGTCCCAACAGCAAAGCAGCGATGGGGCTGTGACTGTGTAATGCTGCATGTGGAGCTGACTGTGTTTGGTTTGTCCCTTCCCCTTTTGCTTCTCTCTCCTAATTCCATGCAAGGTCAGTGTGTTTTTCCCACCTCAGGATTCCTGTGCCATGTTGCTGTGAGCAATGAACAGTGCAAGGGATGGAAACAGTCCAGGCAAAATCAGTCTGGGGATTTCACTTCCCACTGCAGATGTCAGTAGAGATGTATATAGTTCTAAGCAAACACAGCAAGGGAGGGAACTACCCAGCTGCATTATTTTCAGTCTTTCCCTGGTTTAAATCACTTCTGGCCTGTTGCTTCTGTAGATGGTGAAGCAGCCAATTAATTTCTTAGTTCAAGGGTTATCTCTTGCAAACGCTTCCCTTTCCTTCAGTAATGTCTTGTTTCTGATTCAGAAATAGAAAGTGTGAAGCTAGCCAAGCAGAAGCAAAAAGCCGAAGCAAAGCGGAAAGCAACACCTGTGGTGGGAGACATGCAGCCCTTGATGGAAGCACTACCTGAGCTCTCCGACCTGACCTCAAGTGACAGGGGCAGGAAACCACCCAAGAGGTATGTACCATTTAGGGATGGGCCGTGTATTTCCCTTCTTCCCACAGGATGATGTGCCCTTCAGCTCAGCTTGTAGCTACAGGCAATGCAAGCTTGGCACCAATGGTCAGGAGAACAGGGCCTCATTCTCAACTCCATTTCACCCCTTTCCATGCTTCACTCACTGCCAGAAAAAAGCTAAATCCACAGCTAAGATGGGAACTGTATTGCTCAGATGAGGCTTGGCATGAGACAGGCTGGGAGCAACCAGATGTCCTGGGAGTTGCAGGAGTGACCCACAAGTGTCCAGAGTGTAATGCTGCTGAGCTCACCTGCGAATCTAGACTTGAGGTGTTTGCAGCCTGCCATTCTGTCCTTCCAGACCTCCAGGCTTTCTCCTGAGGCAGTTCAAGCCCTTTGAGCAGAGCTTGACGCTCTGGCCAGATTCTTTGTTTGCCCCATTGGCTTGCAGTGTGACTTTGGACAAGAACAGAAAGATGGTGTTTCTGTTCCCTTCAGGGCTATTTCTTATCCTCCGACACCCACATGTGAACCATAGCAGACAGCGTAGGGTAGGTTCTGGTTGCCCATGTGTTTTCTCCATTTCAATGCAGTGCTCTGCCTGACCAACCGGTCAGTGTTGCAGCTGCTTTTGCATCCCGCAGTGCAAAATAAAAGAGCTCTGTGTGCTGCACAAACACTTGTCCCTCCTCTCCAGTTGCTTGGTAGGGGTTGGAACTAGGAACTTGTTTTGACCATAATAAGAAAGCATTTGGATTAGAGAACAGTCAAGAAGAAGGCTGTCTGGCGAAGCACCCTCTTCTTTGGTTGCAGATCAAGGCTGGAGATACCATGAACCCTCTTGTGACTTGCTGGATGCCCCAGAAATAAACTCTGACCCAGGTGGGACACCCACCTACGGAGTGTGGCTGAGGTGACAGTTCCCTGTGCTTCTGGAAAGCCACTCCTCAGGCAAACAGTAGCTAGGAACCTTGCATCTAAGCATGGGAAAATACTTCCTCCCTTAACTTGGCTTCTTATTCTTTGAATAGCATTTTTTTTCCTTTTTCCTTTATGCAGCCAGTCAGTCAGCCTGCCCTCTCTTTCAGTGGGAATGAACAGCAAAATACATGCAGAGTTTCAAGTCTTGCAGAGCACTGAAGGTTGGTTGGATGGAGTTCTGCACCAAGGCTTAGCCCGAGCCTGAATAAGGTGGCTTAGCCCTCTTTCTGTGATGATGTGCCACAACCACATGTGGCACGTGACTCCGGATTGTGTTCAGGAGTCGTTCCCCCTCATTGTTTTCTCCCAGCCTCCTTGGTAGCTGAGCCCCTGCTATCCAGGAGAGTGGCTTGCAGAAAGTACGTATAGGGGAGGGAGGACAGGTAGGGGTGCTTCCTTTGGGGATTGCTTTCCTGGGTGGCCACATAATCTAGGACAAATACATGGTGTTGCTGCAGCCTGCAGTTCTGGACCAGCTCAAAAGATAGAGTAGAACTGGAAAAGGCTCAGAAACGGCTGACAAGGATGATGGTGGAGGATCTGGCACAGCTTCTGCGCAGGGGTGCTTAAGAGAGCTGAGGAGTCCTCAGCCTGGGCAGGAGATAATAGAGGCAAAGAGGCTTGGCAATGTAATAGTATATAAAATTAAGTGTAATGTGGTTGGGAAGTAATGCATCTTCTTTTCCAGTATGAGAAATAAAGGACATCAAACATAGCTAGCAAGTAGCCAGTTGAGTGCAAGCAGGAGGCTCACTGCTCTGTGCAGCTCCTTGCTGCAGGATGTCGTAGCAGCCTGTGGGTTCAGGTGAGACCTGACAAATCCAATGAGGACAGCTACATGGAAGGTCACTGCATGTATATAAACTGCAGCTTGCACAAGGTCTCTGAGCTGCAAGTACTGGAGAGGATGTGGGTATACACTTGCCTTGGTCTTTTCCCTCTCTGGCCACTTGCTGCAGGCTGCTTCAAGGCAGAACACTGGCCAAAATGGTCCTTCCAGCTACTTCGATCGCTCTTCTCTTCTGTAGTACACTTCATGGCAGAGGATATGTGGCACATGTAGAAGCATTTGGTGGTCTTGCACCAATCTCCAGCCTGACATCCTCAGAGAAGCACTGTCAGCTCCCTCCCTCTCCAAACCCAGATCTCCTGTGGGACTTTGGCAGCCCTTCTCTCCTTTTGGAAATCTGAGCTCATACTCTGGCTCTGTTTTTACTTCAGCTGCAAGGCTCTGGTGTCTAAAAAGCCCAGTGGGCCTGTGGCACAGCAGGGTAGAGAAGCCCAGCCTGGCTGAGAATTTCAGGATTGGCCAGCATCATCTGCAGGTGGCACAGGGGAGGTGGGAGTTTGGCGTTGATTGATGTGACCCAGATTGCCTGTGACATGCCAACCAAAAAGCGGTCCCCCTTGGTACTGGCATGGAGGAGCTGCAGTGCTCTTCTTCCCCTTGCTGGCTTGTGGCTTCCTGACTGCATGAGGATGTGTGTGCATAAGTGTTTGAAATAATCGGAGGATGCTTTTATAGGATTTGAATCATTACATAAATGAAGGGTAATACTCTAGTGATTTGTCAGCATTATTAATAAAAGATTAAATTCTCCAGGAATTTGATCTCCTGCTGGGTAAGAGAGCATTACAGTGAGGTTTTTATTCTGTTTTATAATGAATGAAGGCAATGAAGTGTAATGAAATAGGGCTACTAACATGGTATGAGTGAACAGGCAACATGTTGGTGGTTTGGTGGGGGAAATTCAGGCAGCAGCCTTTCGAACCTGCTAGACCAGTGGGGCAGAGCTGTTGAACTGAAAAGCCTTCAGAAGCACTGAACCCTTTAAAATAGTGGGGTGGCTGAAAGCAAAAGCGGGCTTGCACAGCAGCCCTGCACCCTTGTGGTGTGCTGCAGAGGAAGCTGTCCCGAGAGGCACAACCTCTGGGGCATGTGGTCTCATACCACCTGCGATGTACTCTAGAAAGGCTTTCCTTTAAGGATTGTCACCCTCTGCAGAGATAATTGTCTTTGAAGGGACTGCCATGGTGACTTGGTGGCACACTTGGCAAGCCCCTGTTCTGGTGACCATGGGTTGCCATCCAGCTTGAGAAAGGATTTCTCTGTGTTTCTGTAAGCAGTCCAGGCAAACTGGGACAAGAAATTGTTCCTGTGCCGAGCAGTTAACATGAAGAGAGCAGAGATGCTTCCTGTTCTTTCTGTGTCTTGCAGCACCAGTGGATGCAGCAGTGTGACAGGAGCTGCTCAAACCCCTGTAGCTGTTTGCTCTTGCTGATCCCTGTTCCTCGTGAGCTCTCAGGCCTGTTGTGTAACGCTGGCAGTGCCGGGGTGACCTCAAGAGGGACTGAAGGGTACAGGAACAGCGCACAGGCATTGCCTGACTGCCCTTTGCTGCACAGGTTCTGTGCTGTGAAGGCTGGCTGACCTACATCCATGCTGTTTGGGTTTGTCTGGGTTGGCAGGGAGCTTTGATGCAGGGGCACGCTGAGGGTAAATCAGATGTGATCAGAGCAGTGGTGAGAGCAGCCCTTGGCAGCTTGGGTGCACCAGGATCCCCCTTGAGGAAAAATAAAATGGGCCAGGGTGGGCCAGAGGGAGAGATGAGGAAAGGGAGCAGGAGCTGATCGAGTAGAGAGGGATGATGAAAGTGAGTGGGGCGAAGGAATATGGGGTAAGGGAGGAGGAGGAAAGGAAGAATGGGGAAAAAATGCATAATAAAAGGATGGAGAGTAGTGGGTCAGAGAGGCAAATAGGAAGAGGAGGTCACTGTAACACTGCCAACAAGAGACCAGATCCTGCTGTCTTGAAGAGAAGGTGAGGGACTGTCATGTTTCCTAACATTGAGAAAGCTGCAGGGCTCAGGGGCAGATCAGGTAGGGGAAATCCTTGCGCCCAGCACCCACCAGTAAAAGAAGATTCCTCTTTGAGCCCTGCCCCAACAGAGGGGTGGGAGGCAGACCCTCTTCCTCCCTTGGGCTGTGTCCTGGGGCTCAGCCCCGGGGTGAATTGGAGGGGAGCTGTTCTGCAGAGGCAGACCCTCTTCCCCACTTGCTTCTCCTCTTTACCTCTGTATCTGTGCAGTCCTGAAGAATTGAAGTTTCTTCTCCTTTTCATAATGTCCAGTTCTACCAGCATCTCCCTTTGTGCACTTCAAGTCCCAAAAGCAGTCACTGCCTTTCCTGCCTGCCCCTTGCTTGGGCTCAGCGCTTGGCTTTGTGGTAAATCTCTGCCACTGCTTGGCACTGGGTACCACATGCTTCCAGCAGCCTGTGCAGGGTGGGATTACACCTCTGGTCTCCTTGGACTTCGCCCAGGAATAAGAAATGGGTGCAGAGTGTGCAGATCTATGCTTGCCACTGTGCCTCAGCTGCACATAATGCACTGTCCTGCATTCCCGTGGGTCTGTCTTCTTGCAACTTCATGGGTTCTCAAAACCTAAGTTTGGTGGCAAAAGCTGAAGCTCTGTTGTTGTGCTTTCTCTTCAGCTAATCTGTCTGCAGCTGACTTAAACAGGCAAGCCTTTCGCGAGGATATGTGTTCAGAGGGAGGAAGGAATATTGCCATTCTTTATCTTAAAATATAAATAACACTTTATACCCCAGTGGTCCCACCACAGGACTCAAAGCAGGGCTGGCAGTTGCCTCCTCTTGCTGAGTAGCCATGGCACTCACTGTCTAGAACTGATGTCTTCTGATGCTGGAGCGTGGCAGCGTTAGCAAGGAACATGATGTGTGCAGAGGTGATGTGTGACTGGTGCTGAGGGGAGGTTCGATGGGATCCTTCCTCTGAGCAAACAGTATTGGGTTGACCTGGAGGTTAGTGATAAGCAGAAAGTGTTCTAGGTATGGACAGTTCATGACTAATTCTAGAATTAAGTGATACGATTTTTCTTCAGTGTATTTACCTTCTGCCCATTCAGTCTTGACTCCGGAGCTGTTCTCAGTGTGTGGCGGAAGGAGTTTGCCTCTCCATTACTGTCTGGCTGTGGAAATAATTGCCTTTCAGGACAATTTCCACACAGGACAATTACCTATACTTTCTGGGAAGGCAGATGCAGAATCCCTGGACTCTTTCCATCTCCACAGCAATTGCTAAATTACCAGCCCTCTATAACATTCACTCATTTCTTTTGTTTCTTCTCTCCACAGCCATGTAAAAGCAAAGGCAGAACCAGCAGACTTCTGTCTGATGAAACAAGCTCAGAAACGCCGGCTCTTGTAAGTACCCAGTTATCAAAGTGTCCAGTCCCTGCTGAGCACTACAGAATGGTTGAGACTGGAAGGGACCTCTGGAGGTCAGGTGGTCCAACTCCCCTGCTCGAGGAGGGTTACCTTGAGCTGGTTGCCCAGGACCATGTCCACACGGCTTTTGAATATCTTCAAGGATGGAGATCACACAGCCTCTCTAGGCAGCCAGTTCCAGTGCTTCACTCTTGTACAGCTGAAGGCCCTAGAATAGGTGGCAGCTTTGATTTTCCCCATTACCTAGTGCAGGATGTTTGTGGGCGACCTTCTGTCTTGGTTCACATCAGACTCGGTCAATTCTAAATGGATTCAGTCTGCTTCTGCTTCTGTCTTGTACAACATCTAAGCAAAGAAAGCACAGGAAACTGCACTTGTTCCTTTAAGAGTTCACTTTCCCTGTCTCACTGAAAAGAAAGTGATGGCTTGGGCCTCCTGTGTCAGGACAAACCCATACCAACTGTCATCTTGTTCCTCCTGGCCACAGTTGTGATTTCTGGCTGTACCAAGCAAGCATCTGTACTGTGTCCCTCCGTGCAGCATGGACAATGTGGCTGTCAACCAGGCGGAGCATTCCTTTGTCTCAGCTTGCTGAGTTGGAGTTGGAAACATCCAGCTGTGGCTCAGTCTCTTACGACACCAGGCCTGTGTAGTTCTAGCTGATACCCTTCAGGAAAGCCTCCTGCAGTTGTGTAGGTGAGGAGCTCCTGGAACTCCGTGTAGCATCAGGAGCTACAGCTGCTCTGCTGGAACACCTCTGGTACACTAACTTACATGCCATACGTGCCTTACGAGGACAGCTGTCCATTGGCATCTCCCAAAACTTTTATTGTAAAATGAAGCACTAAGAGCTTTTGAATAATTCCTGGACTTGGTTACGTGTCTGGCAACTCCTTATTCCCACCAGGCATTAAGAACTTAATTTCCCCTCAGCACAGCTCTTCTGGGGCTAGGCACTGTGATCTGGCAGCGTCTGCTTTTTGTGATCCCCATTTCCAGGATTTCTGTCAGTTCTGAGCCATTCAGCTTCAAACTGAGGCTGAGGAGGACAGTCCGTCTACACATTCCAGCACACTCTGTGAATACCTTTTTCTGTCTGAAACTGGCCAGTGATGGTGCTGGGATGCCTTTCTTGCTCAGTTCTGCCCTTCTGATTAAGTCCCTCCTTGGCTTGTTGCAGAAGCCCAAGGGTCATGGCCTCGAGCACCCCCAGTGAGTGTCTCATTGTGTTGGAACTCAGGGGTGAGGAACATTGCCTGAGGAGGGACTTGTATACAGATCTAAATCCAAATAGGCAACTCTACCACAATCTTCTGTATCAGCAAGCCAATGAAACCCTGCATGCCCCACTCTTTTCCTCTGCACAAAACTAGACAGATGCACTGAGTAGTGGCAAGTATCCTGCTATAGTGGTCTGGGAAGTCTGTGCTTCTTGGGAGGGAAAAACTTTGGAGGAAGGTCTTTGAGGTTTATTTTCCAGGGCATTAGTACGGGAGGTTCCTTAAGCCTCAGTCCGTTGCCCCAACTGCCACAACTCAAACTTCAGGTTTGGCTTCTCTCTCTGTTCCCCTAGCAGGGGCATTGAGTAGAAGGGCCCTAGCAGGGAGGGAACTAGCTGTGTGCTGCAAGCTGAAGAGCACTCTGCTGATCCATAGCTAGTACTGAGAACGTGGAGATACGTGTCTGGCAGTCTGTCTGAGGGACACGGGGAGGTCGCAATGGATGTGACTTACTTGAAAACTCACTTTTTTTTTTTTTTACACTCCTGCTCTGTTTTTCCTCCCTGCTTACTTGCTTTTTAAGGCAAGACCATTTCCACAGCAACCAGCTGTGACCAAGCATGCGAAGGTAATTCTGTCATGCTCCTTCTATGGTGTTTAACTAGTGTTGCACGTAGGATTACCAAGCCCCTATGTTGAGCAACAGAGGCCAGTAAATGAGCTCTTGAAAGCAGAATCTGCTTTTGTGCTAGTGCACTCTGAAGTAGTTTTCATTTTTAGTAATTCACCAGATACCCACAGTCTCTTGTTCCTCACTTACTAGGGAAAAGCTCTAAAAAAACCCCATTTCCGAGTGATGCTGGACATTAATGTGATTGTTTCTGTCTCTGTGGCATGAGATCAAGTCTCTGGCTCCCATGAAGCTGGCAGCAACTTCAGATATGCCCTTGGGTAAATTAGGTTTATTTCTTGCACTGTTTTTCTCTGAGGTTTACACCCAGGATCATTCAGTCTGTACAGAAACCCACTGCTTTATGAGTTCTGTTCTCATCTGCTCAGTTCCTTTTGCATGAGGCACTTAATCATTTGTGTGTTATTTTTCTTTCCTCAGAGAGGAGGAAGTGACTCGGTTTCATGAGGTCATCACCAATCCCAGGTACAGAGCAAACCCCCTCAAGGCCATCAGCGAACATCTCTCCAAGAGGCTGAGGCAGGAGGAAGAAGGTAAACCCCTCTAGCGTGTCAGCTGGGACCAAACATGCACACTGGGGCTGGTGCGAGGGCTCCAGGCTGCAAAGGAGCACATCATTAACAGGACCTCTCAGCCACTTCAGTCCTTGGAAGCAGTTCAGCAGATTATTAAATCCAACAGTCCTGTTTTGTGTCTGCAGGAATAATGCAGTTCTCTCCTGACAGCGGCAGCTGCTCCTTGGCAAGCTGGCTGCAGAAAGCAGGGTGTTCTGCGAGATCTTTGTGCAGACATTATGCACCCTGCAAAGTGTCTTGACACCTTTTCTCTTCTTGTGAGCGGGCACAGTTTCTTAAATTGTGCCAGGGGCAATGTATCTGTTTTCTGTCATTTCCCTGCCCTTTTTGAGATGGTTGAAGACCCAAAGCCCTGGAGCCCAGAAGGCTGTTATAGATCTGTGTAAGGACCGATGCTGCTGTTCAGAGACATTGTTTTATGTGAGAAATTTAACTTTGAAATAAACACAGTACTGAGTTCGTCTGGCTCTTGTTTTGGTAAATACTAACTGAAATATGGCCTTATTCCCATCACTGGGAAAATGACTGAAAAGAATGTGTTTTTTCAATGTCTGCAGTGAACCACTAGACTGATGCTGCAGCATGCAACAGAAGCCACGTGAAATCATTGCAGATCACGTCTAACTCATAGACTTGCCTTCCTCCTACCCTGGAAGTGTGTGCTTTCCGTGGGTGATGCTGATCCCTTTGGGCCTATGTTGTGCTCTTTGCTTGGCCTGCCCTACAGGAAGCATCCCAAAACATGTCTTGGCTCTAGGCTGTGAACTTCAGCCAGTCATTTACATGTTTGGGTTTGGGAACCGCTGCAGTGGGGGGAGGGAGGTCTTTCTTTCTACCAAACACCAATTATCACATAACTCCAGTGAATTCTCCTGGGAACAACTGAAGGCAGGGCTGTTCTCTGTTTGAGATGATCTTGATTTGACACCCCAGGGTGTCAGTGCTGCCTCTTGAACCATACAAAAAGTTTTCTGATGCTTCTTAACCTTGGAAAAGCAGCCTACCTATTTTTGTTCAACAGTGAGGAGCATCTGAAACCCTTAAGGAAGGTACCCTTAAAGGTACCTCTGTCTGACACCCAGACAGAGCATAGAAACTGCAGCTGACTCTCACCCAAGTTAGTGCCCAGAACCAGCTGCAATGGGAATGGCAGGCACCTGGATCATACCTGTCTCTTGCATCACTAGTAATGCTGCTTTTTTTTCCTCCCTCTAGGCTGGCACTGTTGAACAAAGCCAGTTTTTCTAATGCCTGTCTCTCAGCCCTGGCAGTGCAGATGCTGTTGCTGATGCTGCTTGTTGTTAGAGGAATGTCATTGTGCTACCCCTCCTCCCCCAAGGCCTGGCAGGAGAGTCCTGCTGGCACAGGCCACAGAGAGATGCTGGCAATGCCCCATCCTCCACCCTGTTGCTCTCAGGCTGGCAGAGGGCTGGCAGGGCTCCCTTCTCCCCTGACAGCTCCTGCATCAGTGCTGGTAGGTGAACGCTGCTGTGCTGTTTGTTGGCGTGCTGTAATTCCCTGCGGGACCTAGGCTCTGGAAAGCAGAGGGCTGCGGTGGGGTCAAACAACTCGAAATACCTCCCGACCTCCTGGTTGGTTTCTGCTTGCTCTCTTACTGGTATCTGATTGTGTTTCTTTTAGGCCATGTTAGATTTTGAGTTCCGAACATCAGCCCCAGCTGCAGCCATACTTCCCCTGCTCATGTTCTGCAGGCTGGTCACTGTGCTGGAGAGCTTGGACGTGGAGGCTGTGCACTAACAGCACCTCCTGCCTATGGCCTGCAGCTTCTCTTGCTGCTCATGGCTCCCAATAACCCACGATGCAACTAAGACTTGGACCAAGCTAAGGTTTTTGGGGTGATTTTCTCTGCAAGCCTACTCTTTACCCCTTTACTCCATCTCATAGCTGGTGGCCTCCTGAGAAAGGCATAAATGGATGGAAGGCAAGAGGTGAAGACATCCAAATACGAAGGAAGATGAAGGTTGATTCTCTTGTTAGTGAACAGGGTGCTCGGGGGCTGGACAAGTGTATCTGGAGGAGGGACAGAAGGCAGCTTGCGTGGCATGTTGGTGGACTTCTATTGCTTGTCTTCTGTACTGCAATTTGCAGGAGCTTTGCAGCTTTCTTTTTGTCTTACGGTTTTTAGATAATATATGACACACGAGGAGAGCCCTGGCCTACTTATACGGCTGGGCCATGCAGTAGCCAAGCTGTGCCCTCACGCTTCCCTTTGCAGCAGTGGTCATGCCTTGCTCTGCACCACCACAAACTAGTGCAATAGCTGGAGAGAAGCCACAGACAAGTTTATAAAATGCCATCCCAGGTTGTGCGCTACAGGTGGGATCATATCCCTCCCCTCCAAGATGCATCATGACTGTACTTTGCAAAGATCCAGCGGGAGAGGTGATTTGATTTGACAAGCACATTGATTTGACAATTTCCTGGACACCATCTATTTTGCATGGAGCGAGACCATCCTTTAAAAGCTCCGGAGAGTTAGTTGGATTGTCTCACACACCTCTGTTCCAGACCAGTTTCTTCTTAGTAACTCCTCCCTAGTTTGCAAACAGATCTGAAAGGCTATCAGTTCCTGTCTTCCCAGACTACTTATTTTCTTTTCACAGGCTCTAAGTAAAGGTTCCAAGTAACTTTGAGTTGAGTCAATGCTTGGATGGCCTAATCACAATGTTAGGGGAAATCCTCAGCTGGCAGAAGGGGCGGTTATAGGTACTAGGGTAGATGTTGCTGTGGGTCGTGTGCCAAGAGATCGCCGCCTTCAATTTCTGGACTGTGTCCTTTTCTCATCCTGTACATGTTTTTCTAAGATGCCCTGCAGTTTGAGGCTGGAATAGAAAATGGATTTCTGTGTGCAAAACCAGCTCTGAGCACTTTGGAGCCCCAAAAAGCGTCGCCAGGGCAAAGGGCTCTGTGGTTTGTGTGGCTCTTCCAGGGTGGCTTCAAGACAGGGGCCGTCCCCGTGTCTCAGCCTGGGTGTGGACTTCCCAGTGCCTCTGGGTTGGCAGCTGTGGTGGTTATGGCCAAAGTGGGCCACTGGAAATTTGGACACCAACAGCACAGTGATCCAGCACTTCTCCCCTGCTCAGCCTCGTTGCTGGGTCCCGTCCTTTCCCTTCAAACCACTGGAGCCAATAGAGCTGAAGCCTCATTAGCCGGGGAGTGAAGGGGTGACTGAGCAGGCGGAGGTGTTGAGCTGGGTGGCGCTGCTCAGTACGGCCTGGTAGCTGTACCGACGCTGGTGACCCTTCATCTCCATGCACAGCATCGCTGTGCCGCACATTCACACCTTTTCTTTGCCTCAGATGGGCCAACACCGTCACTTGGCTGTGTGTCTAGCTCTTAGCCCGCTGTTTGAAAACGTTGGTCTCCTGGGTATTTAGCAGCAGTTAAACATGTGACTTTGAAGCTACAGTTCACAGCCTGCTGCTGCAGGCATCTCCTGCCCCCGCCATCCTAGCAGTTGAGCAAAGGACTTTAAAATCTGCCAGGAAATAGGCGTCTGAGACACAGAGTCGCCTTCGCAGTTGGCATGTTTTCAGGATGATAAAAGCTTTCTCACCCTTTTTTTTTTTTTTTTTTTTTTTTTTTTTTAAGATAGCAGGGTGGGAAAAAATAGCTTCCAAGCTGTAAGGATTAGTTGAGCCGGAGGGGAGGGCAGGGCCCTGACCCGGCAGCTCTAGACTTAGCAAGAAGTGAGTAAGCAGCGAATGCACTACAGACTCAGGACTGGAGAAATCTGGGGCTGCTTTTCGCTGCTGTATTCTTTCTTGTTGGTGATTTCGCCCTTGAAGGCTGTTGACAGAACTGTGTCTGAAAGCAGAAGCTTGGGTATCCTGTCCATCTGGAGGTACCAGTGGATATTTTCTGCTACACATAAAGTACCCAAAGTGGTGGGTGGAAGGGGATTGTCCTCTATGAGCAGCTCATGGGTAGTTCGTGTGGTTGCAAAGTGATATTTTTTTATAGCAGCTCTTGCAACTCCCATGTTTCTCCCTGGTACCGGCGATGGCCCATTGTTCTGTGTTTCTGCCGGAGCAGGGGTTGCATCAGTCTAGCAGCATACCTCAGAAAAGCATGGTGAGTCACGCGGACCTGGCTCCGACCCTTCATCTAACCCAAGGAAGTCCCTCGTGTGAGTACGTAGACTCCCTCCTCTTTCCTTCCACTTTCTGGCTTGTCTGTCCTGGAAGGTTCTCCTTACAGACTTTGTGCAAGTGAGTCCCCCCCATCCCCTTTATGTATGGAAAATATGACTTCTGCTGGGTAGAGAATACTTTTGCTTACACTCTGGTTGGAGCTATGAGCCATGCTGCCGCATGGCTTTTTTTTTTCCTAGAGCTAAGCATGTGTGATGGCTTTTGCCAGCATAACCCCTGACAGATCCGGCACATGCCTTGGCACATGCCTGTGCTGCAGGTACTGGTGGGGTGGAGCTGGCTGCCTCTGAGGCTGCCAGGGAAAGCCTGTGGCGGCTGGGGGCAGGCAGTGAGCCCAGCTGAGCTCCTAGGTTTGCAGGAGTTTTGCACCCAGGGAGGTTTGCATCTGAGAGTTTTGCTCCCAGGTTTTGCACCAGGCTGAGTGCCAAACTAGCGCCCGGCTGGCAGCCACTTCTGGGCCAGCGTGTTGTCCAGTGGCCCATGACTGGGAACCCATCCATGGAAGTGCATCCCCTCCTGCCCCCCAGGTGGGCTCAGACCTTCCTGGTAAATACAGTCTGTAATGGACTGCAGAAACCAGTTAATCCACACTGCATTAGTTGAACTGGCTTTGTCAGTAAGTGCCCTGGGATGGAGCGTTGGGCTGGCATAGAGAAATCGGTAGAAGTATCACCGTTGCAGGGTATAGGCACGACAACGTTTGTAGGTGCTGGTAGTACCTGTTCTGGGATGACAGGAGGTTTGCTGTTGGCGCCATCTCCTTCACACCAAGACCAGTTTGTGGAGGAGAGGAATGGGAGTGTGACAGATTAATTTGCTTTCTGCCGAGTCTTGCTGAGCCAGTGAAGAGATCCCAGGACTCTGTCAGGGGGGCTCTGGCTGTGTGATCTTGTCTGCGCTTGGATCCCTAAAACTGATCGTCACCCTGCCTTTCATCCATGTAGTGTAATCAGCTGTGGTGGGAGCGAAACCTTCTCTTGGTGTGGCTGAGGAGGAACAGCTGGATGTCTAACAGGGATCCTGTTTTCCAGCCATGCAGAGCTACCTTCATCCTGTGGGTTCTTGAGCTTGATCCCAAGTTCTGGCAGGTGTCGTGGCTGTGCCAGACCCAGAACGGCCTCCAGTGCGCAGTGACACCTTGGTCTGCGCCATGGGAGGCACCCACTGGCTGAGCCATCCGTGAGTGAGCCTGGCCATCCTTACTTCGTGTGATCTGCCGCCGGAGGCTCTCGGACAGCTTGTGCCAACTGCTGCCTGGGAGCAGTGGGGCTGAGGGGCTGCCGTGGACTCCTTGAGATGTCTCCCAGGTTCTCCTCTCCATGCGCTGGCAGCAGTACCTTGGTCATGCCCTGGTCTGGTGCAATTCCAGCCCTCAGCTACGCTCCTCCCCCAGTACTTGGTGTGTAAGTGGCAGCTGGTGAGGAGCAGTGGGAACCTCAGGAGCATTGGGTCTCTGCTGCAGGATGGTTGCTCATCTCTGCTCCCTGGCCAGGGCGTACCCAGGCTGGCTCCCTTCCTGTGCATGTCTTCACCACAGCTGCTGGTCAGTCTGTCCCCAGGAGCACATCAAGAGTCATCTGGGGGGTGTTCGTAGGTTTGCTGTCTGGGGATGAGGAGGTGTCTCTCAGCTCACATAAAAGACCTGAACTCCTCACCCTCCCTAACCTCACACGTCACCAGGATGGGCTGTGAGCAGGGGCAGCCACTCCATGAGCTGAGTCACACACCACACCACAGGAGCGGCTCTCTGGGACCAGGCTGGCTGTGACTCAGCCTGGCCGCGGCTGTCCTTGCTGCAGCCCAGCTCCTGGTTGCCTCCCTGTGACCTGGAGCACCCATCTGGCTCCACCGTGTACCGGTTAGCGTCCCGGGGAGCACACTGACTTGTGGAAACGGAGATCCCAGGGCATGAGGAAGCCAGATTTTTCCTTTGAATAACAAGTAGTGCTGAACTTCCTTCCTCCATCCCAGCCCCTGCGTGCTCTGCCCGCGGCAGCTTGCCAGGGAGGTGGCTGCGGTATTCTGGGTGGGGACCAGTCCAGGCAACAGGCTCCCTCCAGCCATGAAGACAGTCTTTGACAGTCCCGCTGCAGGGAGCATGGCTGGCCCAACGCTCAGGGAGCCTCCAAAGGGTTCAAGCTACAGCGACTCCTGCTTCTTCAAGCCCAGAAGGGACAGGGGTGGAACCAAATGCAGAGACCCAGTGCATGAGCAGAGCAGTGCAAATGCAGAGCAGAGACCCAGTGCTTGTGACCTTCTGCCCCCCCTCTCTCTTGCACACTCCAGCAAGTGCAGCAAGCCCTCTCCCTGTGTGGGGTTATCTCTTCCCCCAGATGCCCTCTTCCCTGGCTGATCCTTGCATTTTCCACCCTTTACAAAGCTGCCTGCACACTCATGCCTGTTTCTTTTGCCTTTTATCTACAGCACAGGTACATCTGAAGCCAACCCAAGATGGGTTCCTGCAGATGTAGCAGGGGCAGCCGCAGGGAACCTAAGGAAATACAACCGCGTGCAAATTTGAGCCACTGGATAGTTTTGAAAGCAGATGAGATAGGCACCAGCAACTCCTCCTTTCATCCACATGTTGCACAAGAGAGGGACGAGGTGAATCACCTGAGCAAGCCTTTGCTGTTGAGCACAAAGCCACGCGTCCCTGCCCTGAAGCATGGATTTCACCACAGAAGTTTTGCGGCAGCCTTTGTTGCTTTCGCTGCCCTTGGTGGCTGTCCTGCCGGGACAGGACGTGTCCTCACCCTGCTGTGTCTGGCCTTTTCCAGAGCACTTGGGGAGGTGCAGGACGGGTCAGACCCTCGGCAGCTCAACCAGTGGGGTGCCCTCCCTTGAGTGATGGAGTCCTGCTCCTGCTCTTAGCTTCCTGACCTTTCACCAGTTACTAATCCCAGGAGGTCTCTACCTCTTATCCCATGGCATCTCAGTTTCTTTCAGAGCTTTTGGGCATTCTTTAAGTGCTTAAGAGCATTGCCACATGCCATTTGGAAATCCAGGTAAAGCCTGGTTAATTGGATCGCCCTTATCTCCATACTTACTGTTTCCTTGCAAGGGAAAATCATGCCCTGCAATGCTAATTATCTGGGCGTCTGCTGATTCTGCTCTGAACCGTGGCTTGCTTCAGTGTGAGGCATTAAAGCTGGCTTTGTGTTTTCATTTTGATGAGCAGTTTAATCCTGTTCAGCCATTTTCTCTGTGAAAGGCAACATTGGCCCCCCCAGGGAGCTGCGAGCCAGGGTGGAAGCAGCACGGAGGTGGGCTGGCACCTGGCCTGGCACACCAGCAGCTTGGCCATAGGGCAGGGGTGGATGCCTGACGCGCAAATCCCAACTCCTCCTCCTTGAAGCTGCTGGGATGCCCAACTCCTCCTCCTTGAAGCCGCTGGGATGCCCAACTCCTCCTCCTTGAAGCCGCTGGGATGTCTCACCTGCCTCACACACAGCGGCGACAGGAGGGCACGTGAATAGTGCTGGGCAAGCCACCAGTTCTGCCGTGTATCAGTTATCAGGGCTGTGCTTCTCACGCAGAGTGTGTGAAAAATCATTGCCTCCATCCACAAAAAAAAGAAAAAAAACCCATGTGTTGAAACAGTTCCTAAGCACAAATTTATGTAACGCAGCTAGACTTGTGGTAAAAAACCTAAATATTTGAAGGCGATAAGATATACGGATGGAGAAAAACACATTATATGCTAAAGGAAGTGTTTCCAAAACATACAAAAATAAATGGCTGCCTTCAGTTCCCTGAGGCCCGTCCCTTCCTGGCGCCTGAGCAGCCGGAGGTGCAGCGTGCGGCTCTGTGGTTTCTCTCTGCCGGGTCCAGACACCTCACTGTGTGCGGGAGCTCCACCAAACCCAAACTCAAGAGCAACATCACTGATGGAGCTCTATCAGCGGAACGGCGGGGCAAGGATTTTTGTGGTGGCTTTTTTCCTTAACCAATTAAAATGTTTCCTTGTGAAGAAGATGTTAAATAGCGCAAACAAAACACAGAGCCTTGCCAGGAGCCTTGTTAAGATTTTAGACCTTTGCATCTGACTGCTCTGGGATTTTCCAGATCACTTGGTTTCAAGTAGGACACATAAGAATATAATCTAAGGGTTTCTCTCTGCTTTAACAATCAGTGTTTCGTGCCAGACTGGGTGTGTTGGTGACCCTGTTTGAACTCACTGTGATTTGTATGTGAACTCCTCCCGTTACCATATGGGTCCTCCTGTATCTGCTCTGTGTGGCTCACCATCCCTGCCCATGCGGGGAGCTGCGGTTGTCCCCGATGGTACCGAAGCGGTTGCTGTGCTGCTCTGGGGCGACAAGGGCTGGTGGCTGTGATGGTGGGACCCGTACCTCATGCTCAGTGTTCATAAAGCAACGATTTCTGTGGCTTAATCTAGAGCCAGTTCTCTTTGCCACTGAGTGAGCCGCGGCCTGGGAGACAGGGAGCAGGATGTGGCTGGTGGGAAGCACAGCCACGTAGTGGGGTCTCTGGTGGCGTCGAGGCTGCCATAGTGGGTTTGCTGCCCAGCATGGCAAGCCGGCAGGGCCGCTCAATGAGCGCGTGGGATGCGGTTTGCCATGGAGGATGTTGACAGCAGAAAGCGAGGCGTGCGACACCTCATTTGCTTGATGCTCCCAGGACAGTCACCTTGTGGCCCAAGTAGGAGAGGAAGCCGAGACAAAAGAATATCCCAAACAGGAAGCTGCTGGGAAGGGAACAAATGTCAGGGGCTGGGTAGGTGAAGGCAGATGATGCCAGGATATCCTCCCAGGGGAAGGAGATGGAGGCAGAGAGAACTGCCCCAGCGCACGCACCCCTTTGTCCCAGCCTGGGAGGATGGACAGACAGATGGCAGAAGGGGCCATGAGGACAGACTGTTCTCACGGCTGAAAACTTGAACTGTATTTCAGCGTGTGGTTTGTCTGGCTCTACTGGGCACTGTTTGAGGTATTGCAGGATAGAGACAATCATGTGCGAGGGGGGAGGCAAGAAGGAGAGCTGCTTCCTTGGGGGATGCTGCTGCTTCCAGCCCTCTGCTCTCTGCAGGCTCTGCTGGCTAGGCAGAGATGAGGGGTTGCTCAGACCCCTGCACCAGGACGGGGCCACGGGGGGGATCGATGCTTCCCACAGCTTGCAAGCAAGCCCGGACACTGATGGGTTTATGAGCACATCAGCAGCACCACAACCCAGAGACATGGCCAGCGGCTCCTCGCTAGAAGCAGGGTGTTGGTGCACCAGGCCAAGGGGACCTGACTGTGTTTACAGCTGTTTTGGATATGTTTAATCTGAGTGCATTTACAGCCGTCCTGGATACATTTAATCACTGCTCACCACTGTGAAGGTTAATCTAAACACCTTCCACTTCACTCAGTAAAACAACTGCCACCTGTCTCATGAACCCGTTTGCTGGTCCTTTGGGAGCAGGGAGGTGTTGCTAGGGGAAGAGCACTTAACTCTTACAAAGCTGTTGATGTTCCTCCACCTGTCTTTTAGTCCTCTGTGTAAAGGTAGAGCTGCTTTAGGGGGTCCTCTGCCCACAATGCCTGATGTTGGTGGTGGGCTCCAAGTGAACACTCGGGATGCTCTGCATTGCTTAGTGTGCAACACAGGCTGCTTCAGCCAAGCGGGGAATGCCGCAGGGACCTGGGCCGAGCCCTGGATGCTGTTGCTGATGGTGACCAGCCTAACAGAAGTGGCAAACCAATTCAAGCAATGCTTTGTCGCACGTTTTTCCAGCGTCCCACAGTCTGTGTCTTGGGAGTTTCGAGACGGAGATGTTGTTCTTGTACCTAATAACCCTTGCTGGATCTTGCTTCCAATTTTTCCTCCTCCTAATTCCCAACATTAACTTTGCTTTTTAAATTTTTTTGTATTTTTGCTCTCCTGGGCACAGCTCCACAAAAGGTCAGCTTGGTCTGTCACAGTGCCAAGGTCTGGCAGCTGAACGGTAACAGCCAGCCCAGGGCTGCAGGACTGGGTTTTCCTGGTGCATCACTCTACGATTGCCTACACTGCACTTCATCTGCCTTTTTTTTTCAGGCCCCCTCAGTCAGCCTTAGAAAATCTTTCTGCAGTTCCTTCCGTTCAGCCTTGTCTTTGCTTCCTTGATGTGAGTATCAGCAACAAACCGTGCCACCTCGCTGCACTCTCCTTCTCGATATTGTTTACAGTTGTGTTGATGAATACAGCTGCCATCACAGATCCCCGTGGGGCTCCCCAATGAAAACTGCCTGTTGCTCATACCCGCCATTCCCTATCTTTGTAACCAGCGATTTACCCCTGCAAAGACATTCCCCTGACTTATCCTGCTGCACCTTGGCATCCTTAGACCTGTTGGTGGGTGGGTAACCCTGTTGAAAGCCTGTAGACATCCAAGCAGCCACCGTCAGTTGATCCCCCTTGCCTGTGTGTATAGACTTCCAGTAGCTGTGTCCCATATGTCCCCTGGCCTCCCGTGGGTCATGTTATTCCATGCATCTGCTGTTTCTGCTCTTTAGGGTGGTTTGTGCAGATCTGCCTGGTGCAGGCATTGGACTTGGACCAGGGCTTCGCTAGATCCTCATGATTTAAAAATTGGCCTTGCGTTGGTCACTGAGCAGGTTGGTTCACCACCTGCTTCGCAGCTGGACGCTGCTGAGCCTGTCCCCAAGGGAGTCCTGCACTTTGGCTTCTGGTCCTGCCTGCCCACCATGACCCACAGGGGACATTTTGCTATGGGTGGTGCCATGCAGCCCCATGCCTGCAGCCGTTCCACTGTGGGGGTGTGAGCTCGGGCAGAGGGCGAGAGGGAACTGGAGACAGCCCTTCCTCCGCCCTGGCCCCAGAAGGGGTCCCTGCCAGGGGGTGACAAGACGGGAACGTTGCCGCTGCATGAAGTTGCATTGGCCCGACGTCACCCTTCCTCCAACATCCACAGATGGACATCTCCCTCTCTGGGACCTGTCCCCAACCTGGTCTGGGAGACCCTCAGCCTCAGGGCTGTCCTGCTGCCAGGATGACAGCAGGCAGGGCACCCTGCTTGGGCCAGCAGCCAGCACCCAATTTGGGTGCTCATGGGCACGTGCCAGTCTGGCATCACCATCCTGCCTGCAGACCCAGTGCAGGGTATCATGTAAGCACAGGTGGGCATCTTGGCATTGTTCAAGGGTCTGCGCAAGCAGGTTACTGCAAGTGGAGCTGCCAAACTGCGTTGAATCATGCGCTGGCCTCAGAAATTCATGTTACAGACTGTCTACAAAGCAGCTGTGTCATGTACTAGCATCTGCACATGCGTAAAATCCATCGTGCACAAACAAGGTGGTAAGAATACAGGCATATGCGTGTTACGGAGTAGGAGCTGGGTCTTGGCGACTGACACCAATTATACAGCATACGATTTGATATCTGAACAGCATGGAAACATCAGCAAGTGAGCTTGGGCAGTGGAGTGAGCGTGCTGAATAATTGAGGCAGTGATGAGTTTTATGAGAGAGTTAAATTACGTGCTCTGTAGTGATCTCTGCTCAGAAATACAAGGCTAATGCTTGCGAGCTTGTCTGGCATGGGGCGAGGGTCAGCATCACGGTGGGGAAGGGTCTGGGAGTGTGGCAGGCTCTGCACGGGTGGATAGGCAGGCAAATAGGTGTCTGCAGGGTGGCCGGGGCCCCGGGCCATAGGGGTGGGACGTGGTGGGTGTGCAAGGAGCTGAGCGACATGCCCAGGGCACTCTGGTGAGGAGTTGCCTACCACAGCAGCGTTTCCCCCAGCCCTGTCTCCTTTCTAGGAAGGATTGCTATCGACAAGCAGCTAAATCCTGAAGGAGGCATCTGTGCTTCCCAGGTGTCCTTCAGCAGACAGCCACCACCCGGATGAGGATGCTGTTGTCCTTTCATAGGGCAGCCAGCTTGCCACTCTCTGCAAGGTCTGGTTAAACATCCCCCCTCCTTCTTTTGCAGCATTGCTTTGGAAGCGGGTTCCCCCGGCTTGGCTGCTGCTCCACCAAGGATCATATGGCAACAGCGGGGGGAACTACCAAGCTCAGATCTGCTGCTAGGGCTTTCCAGGGATGCAGATTTGTTGGGTTGGTGGCATGGGATGGAGGAGGTGATAGATCTGGCAGTGCATCCACCACGTCCCTCAGGTGAGGGCAAAGACTCTAAAAGCAGGTCTGGATGAACCAGCACGCCGGGTACAAGGTGTGGCTCCAGCATGGTGGGTGTGGGATGGAAACTGCATGGCAAGAGCTATGCACTGGGATGGCAAGACCAGCATGCAGGGCTGCATTCAGTGCCTGCCCCGAAGGCCATCAAGATGCCAAAACATGGATCCTTCACCTTGGACTCCGCTCTCTAGGTCAGAGCTTATGGGCAAGTCACCTGCAGAAGATGCATGCCACAGAGGGCACGTGCAGACAGAGCCATTAAAAAGCAGCAGGAGGTTTCAGCTGGTCAGACACGGCAGCGAGGCAAAATTTCAAGACAAAATTCCCTGAAATCACAGGCGACACTTCTGGGAAGAGTCAGTCATTTCTGAAATCTGTGGCTCTGGCAAGGCCACAGTCATCCCAGCTCTTGAAACCCCACATCCCGCAGGGACCTCCAGTGCTGTGCAAGCCTCGCCGGTGACCCTGGCTGGCAAATTAGCCATGGCTGGGGAATGCTGAGGGAGCATCAGCCTGTGCAGAAACCTTGTGCTGGCCATGGCCCTGCTCCCACTGGTGCTAATTGAGCCCCAAGACGTGTCCTGGGCTGTGGGGTCCCCAAGGAGTGAAGCCAGGTTGCAAATCAAGCTACCCCAGGGCAGAAAACCATTTCAGAGAGCGGAAACTGTACAGCTGCTTTTGGGTGGTGGCATTCGAAATGCGTTGTGCTTGGTTCTATGAGCAACAGCCTAATAATTCCAATTTCCCAGGACTTTGATGAAAAAGCCATTGTTAAAAAGCCATTAATTTATTAAAGTAAGTTTATGGAAAACAAACCAAGAAAAAAAAAGGATTTGGATGAAAATTAGGAAGAAAAAGAGCAAATAATTTGGAAAAATATGACGTTTCATAAGCACCAGCAACTGCGTTACACTGGCGCAGCTCAGCAAGGCCAGTGCTTTTAGGGGAGGGAACCCTTTTCATCCTCGCAGTGGCAGGGAACCAAGTTGATCCGTGGTGGAGTCAGGCTTGCCATCGAGCAGGATGAGGAACCTGGGAGGACGCCATGCCTCCCCCTGCACTGTCTGCCCAACATGAGCCCTCGTGGGGACCCCGGTGGTGACTTTCCTCTCTCCAGTGCAGGGCTGGAGCTCGCAGAGACCCTCTCCTTGTCCCTTGGACTCTGGAGGGGCCAAGGGGGACAGCCCTGGGTGCATTTCTCGCTGTCCTGTGGGGGACATCCAGATGTCCCTGGGGGAGACAGGTGTCCCAGGGGCCAGCACCTCCCCAGTCTCTTCCAGTCCACTGGTGGGAGTGCTCGCTCTGCCGAGTGCTGTGATCTTTATCATCATCAGTGGTACCAGTCAAGGTAATTAATTCTGAGCCTTGTCCTCCCACTCCTGCCCTTGTGGCAGTTTCCCCAGCATTCTGGCAGGACACAGCCACTTCAGCCCATGACACAGAGGTGGAATTGAAGAACACGGTTTCATTCTTGCTGGCTTCACTGCTGATCCTAAGGAGGAACGAAAAAAGTAGTAGTTAGTGTTAAATTCCTTGAGCCAAAAATAAAATACAATAAGGAAACACAGACAGGCGTTCCCGGAGGCGAAGGCTTTGCCGGCCAAGAGCTGCCCACCTGCGGGTGCCGCCACTCCCAAGCAGGGCAGAGGCAGATGATTGTCTCTGCGAAGGAGGAAGCATACAAATAGACTGTTGTTTCCAGCACGAGCTTTTGTGCCGGTCCTCTTCACCCTCCCTGTGAGCATGTGTACAGATCCTTACCCTGCCAGGGACTAATGGGGAGAGGGAAGAAGGCACGTGCGAGTGGAGCAGCTGCTCAGTGCTGCACCAGGAGCCTGCACTGGCCACTGAAGGGAGCGCGATGTGGTGGTATGGGTGACACCACCCAAGCGCTCTAGAGAAATGGGTGAGAAAGCATGCTGAGCTCTTAGTACGAGGTTTGAATAAGACCGAGGTGGTTGATGCCGCAACACGTGTCATTTTTGTCTGATTGATTTCTAGAAGAAGCTCCTGTGATGGTTGGGCACACCTGGAAGATGCCAGAGGCGCTTCCCACTGGAGGTTCTTCCCACCAGCATGTCTGTGGGTCAAAGCCTTAGAAAGTCATGTGGTTTTCTTTAAATAACCCCTTATATATCTTATCTTTCAAGGTCCCCACCTTCTGGATCCTAATTACTTTAATGAACAGTTTCTTTTCCTGGTGGCCACCAAGCTGGCTGCGACCCATGGGCAGCCGCAGGAGGATGGATGTCAGGAGTGGTCTTACAGGAGTGCCCCTGCAGGCAAGGTCCCACCCGACTTCACGGCACCTTGGTGCGCTTCAGTGACTTGAGCTACATTCGGCTTTCTGCTTTTGCGAAGGCGTCCCGCGCAGGCATCGCACCTGCCACCGTCCCCACGTGCTAGCGGGCTGCCCTGGCCGGGCGGGGGGTGCTGGGCGGCCCCGGCCCGGTCGAATCACCGTCCCCAGCACCGAGCCCAGCGGAGGCCGGCGCCGGCGGCCGGTGCCGGCACCCGCCGCGCGGCACAGGGTGTCACGGGCACCCACCCCGCAGGGCTGGCTGGGACACCCCGCCCGCGCCCGCGC
>VZTV01101700.1:58161-71598 GCA_013400875.1 Anhinga rufa
CTCCATCACAGAAGGCCACTAGGTTGGTCAGGCAGGACTTGGCCTTGGTGAAGCCATGCTGGCTGCCTCGGAGCACCTCCCTGTCCTCCATGTGCCTTAGCATAGCTTCTAGGAGGATGTGTTCCATGATCTTCCCAGGCACAGAGGTGAGGCTGACAGGTCGGTAGTTCCCCGGGTCCTCCTTTCCGCCCTTTTTAAAGATGGGCACAATGTTCCCTTTCTTCCAGTCACTGGGGGGCGGGGGCTTCACCTGACTGCCATGACTTCAAATATCATGGAGTTGTGGCTCAGCGACTACCTCAGCCAGTTTCCTCAGGACTCTGGGATGCATCTCATCAGGTCCCATAGACTTGTGTATGTCCAGGTTCTTCAGGGGGTCATGAACCTGATCTTCCCTTACAGTGGGAGGGGCTTTATCCCCCTGGTGTCCATCTTGGGGTCCATCAACTCAGGAGGGGTGAGGAGCTGTTGTCTAAAAAGTACTAATACGGAGCAGAGAAATTACTTTCAATTGATTTCTTAAATTCCTTTGTCTTTCAGAAGTTGTTGCTTAGTCTCAAGATTGCACAATTGTACTATTTTAATTTGATTAATGTTTAAAAGCTAAATGAATAATGTAAATGTTTAAACATTAGCTATAGTGAAGTAATGATAAACAAGATCAAAGCCTAGATTCCCCTGAAGACATTGATGGTAATTTTGTTCATGTGAATAATTCCTTTGGCTTCAGTTGCATTCTCTTTTAAGGTAGTTGCTCTTATACATGGGATGTCGTGATCCTATAGAAGGGAGGAGTGGCATTAGGACAGGGACAGGGAGCCACTTGAGCAAGCCCGGCGGAGAGCCACCAAGATGATCAAGGGACTGGAGCATCTCCCTGATGAGGAAAGGCTGAGAGACCTGGGTTTGTTCAGCTTGGAGGAGAGAAGGCTGAGGGGGGATCTCATCAATGCTTATCAGTATCTGAAGGGCGGGTGTCAGGAGAATGGGACTGGACTCTTTTCAGTGGTGCCCGACAACAGGACAAGGGGCAACGGGCACAAGCTGGAACACGGGAAGTTCCACTGAAATCTGAGGCAAAACCCCTTTGCTGTGCGGGTGCCAGAGCAGTGGCCCAGGCTGCCCAGAGAGGCTGTGGAGTCTCCTTCCCTGGAGCCATTCACACCCCGCCTGGACGCGGTCCTGTGCCCCTGCTCTGGGTGTGCCTGCTCACACAGGGGGGCTGGACGAGGGGATCTCCAGAGGTCCCTTCCAACCCCCACCGTTCTGTGAATCTGTGATTAAAATCTTTGATTTTGAAATAATGTTGTTTCAGTATTGAAACCTTATATTCAGACTTCAGGCTGTCATAAATAACCAGTACATCAACACATTGTTAATATAATTTTTCAAATGTAGGGGACCACAAAATAAAAAATCAGAAAGGAAGCGTTCCTTGCTGATACTGTGTGAATATGTGAAACAGTTTTTGGTGAGAGGATGTTTGAAAAAATAATTTACGTCTGTTCCTGAATAGGTTTGAATCTTTGAGTGTTTCAGAATAAATGATAAACATAATCTGATACCTGCAGCAAAAGCAGTAATAGCTTGGTTATTACTTCATGGATTAGCATGCTTTTTTTTCGCTGTGGTTACAAACCTGATTCCTGTTGCTTAATAGCTGCTGAATTTTCATAGCTTTTGAAGTGTCAGTGAACTTGGTTGCAGTGTCTTATAAACAGATACTTTCTATACACAAGTTCAAAAAACGTTTGGTTTATGCCAAGGGAAGGAGACGCATTTGACAGCTTTGTATTGTGTATAAACTGCACTTACCTGATTTCTCTAATTGCAGCATGTATGCCCTTTTCTCCTAAACTATTTTTTTCATTATGACGATCAGTTGCTAGTTTTGCCTAATTTATTTTAGAATTTTAAATGGGCAATTCAAAAGGGTTATAGGGATCGTGGTTTGGATTTGGGCTATTATTTCATTAATTTGGTCTGATAAGTTAAGGTAGGTACAATCATAGATGTCAAATTGTTTCTTCATATTTAGGTGGAAAAACTATTTCCAGAGGAAAACCCAGTTCTGTAGTTGTGAGTTTATAGTTTACAGCAGAGACTCATTCCCCTTGCATGAAAAGATGTGTCATGTCATCTATTGCAGGCTAATGCTATAGTATTCTGGGGTCAGGAGCAAAATCTGCCATGAAGGCACCTCTTCCCTGTGTTCCCTGGGGGAATGGGAGAAGAGGAGGAGTGGGACCAAAGCTGTGGTAGCTGTTCACAACTGGTCTCAACCTGGGGGGTACCCTTCCCATTGGAAACTGGTGGTGGCAGTTTAAAGCAGGAAAGATTCCTAGTTGAAGGAGAAGATCGTATATAAAAATACCTGGAGGGACAAATTCTAGAAATTAAATACAACCAACCAAAAATTTATAGTAATCTGCACTTGCTTTGCAGCTGGAGTGCCTTGGCACTTGCCTGTGTCCCAGCGGTGGAATGGGTGGACAGTTCAGGCTGGAGTAAAGGTTTATTCCAGCTGCTTGCCTTAATCTGGGGTTGAGAGGCTGAAGCAAATCTATTTTAATTAATAAAAAACCTAGCTCTTCTGGTGCCTAGAGAGGGTGGAAAAACTGTGGGCATGTCTGCATGAAAAATACACCATCTTTTGAGTTTTCTGTTTGACCTCTCTGTGAAATGTCTTGACACAATCTGTGTCAGGAGGTAAACTGAGCAGAAATGAGCTGAACAATGCAGTTGGCTTTCCACCTCTAAGCCATGCTATTTCCTGAGCCAGTGTTGAATTTGGAAGGGCAGATGACACCAGATTTAACACACCTTTGGCTTTTGTCATGTGGACGTGTGCAGTTGAGATGCCTCAGCGGTTTATCTGTGTTTTTCAACACCAGAGAAGTAAAATAAATATGTAGTTAAGTATACTACATATTTACATAAGTAAGAAGTAAAGTAAATATGTAAAGATTGGAATTAGTGGTTTTTGTCTCCACATGGCTGGTGGCGAGTGCTTCCAGAGAGTTACCTTGTGTTTGGGTGGTTCTTGAAGGTTTGCGTCTCAAGGTGGGACCTCCTGTCCCTCGTAGGTGGGTGTTTTGGAGGTCTCTGGGATTGGCTGTACTTTTTTTCCCCAAATCTTACAGAACTGAATCAACACATCTAGCATCTTGCAAATTTAATTTATGTTGGAAAATCACTGTCAGTTAGTGGAGGGAAGCATGGACACATTTGTGCATGTGCCAAATGCAAGGGTGCCTTCTCCCCTTGACTTCTCTGCTGGTGTCACACCTAGGACCTGGGGGTGCGGCTCGCCATGGAGGAGCCCAGATGGGCCTTCCCATCCTCTGATCTCATAACATGGGTCCTTGCCTGGTGGTGTGCCCCTGCTCCTCTGGGCTGGAGGAGGTGGGTCTGGGATGGGCTGATGGCTCCTGAGATGGGGCAGGGTGTTGTTCAGGCAAGGTGGCGGTGATAGCTGTAGAGTTGGAGTCGCAGGACTCCCACCACCTGCTCAGCCAAGGAGGCCTTTGTTGCCTTCAAGAAAGGTCTTCATTACTTAAAGAAAGCTCTGAAATCTTTCTCCTTTCTCAAAGACTTCAGGACTATTTGTTGACCAATGAAGACCACAAAATTTTAGCTGGATGCACTTCTCAGTGCCTTTTCCTAAGGATGTTTTCAGAGAGCTGGCAGATTACCTCTGAGAACATAGTTTAGTTAGTTATCAGATCTCTGATTCTATTCTCATCGTCATGAAACGTTTTCAGTTGAGCTTTAAAAAGTTAGTGTTTTCAGAAAGTCCTAAATGTCTAGCATGATGCGTTCTTTAAGTGGGTTTCAAGTATCCTTTGCTGCCCTGGGAGAGATCCTGTTGGGTGTGCTTCCAAACATTTTTGGGTGAGTAAACTCACTAGTCATTTTTTTTTACTCCTGTTTGTGGCAGGAGGATAAACCTGTACTAAAACAACAATCATGGTTTCACGAGGGAAGCAAATGCCAACAAGGCAATGTGCACATCTGTCTTTGGGGTCTGTTTCCTGACATTCATAAGGGACTAAGAACTGGTTTACTGATTTTTTTGGGAAGTAACAATGTGGAGATGCTGCGGGAAGGTGCTGAGCTCCTAGAGGAGCCCCTTCTGGTGGGCAAACACTGGTCTCTCTGCAAAAGGTGGTGAGGAAGCGTGTTATGGCTTGAGCAAACCCTGTGGTATCCACCTGCCACCTGCCAGAGCCAGGTAGGACGTGTAGAAGAAAAGTTTGTTCTTGTTTTTTATAACTTAGTGGTATTTCCCTTTCTTTCCCATTTAGCATCTTTACTGGTTTAAGGTGTTACAAGTCTCACTTTTTCCTCCGCCCCTCTTTACTGCTCACAGTCCTTCAGCAGCAAAGCTTCATCATCCCATGCTTGCTGGTGGGGGGGGTTAATGCTGGACTGCAAGCTCGGGGCTGGAGACTGGCTCACAGGGGCCTTTTCTTCTCCTCACTTTGGTGCAGGAGGAAACCTTAGGGCAGAGCGATCCTCTGCTGAGCGAACGCTCTTGGAGCCCCAGGCAGGTGTCTGCACACGTGGCTCTGCCCGCTGCAAAAAACCATCACAAACGGCATGGCGCGTCTGGTTTGAATGAGATTAAAATGTAAGTGCTTTTTTTAAAACAACAAGAAGAAGAAGAAATTAAAATAAGCATTTTTTTCCTGATGGTGAGCAGATGAATGTAGCGTCTTGGGGGTGGGCAAGGGCGCTGTGGTGCCAGCGTGGCCATGCCCTGCAGAAGCAGCACCCAGCCCCAAGTGGGCAAGCTGGCAGTGCCCATCCTGCCGGCTGCCGCTTACCTCCTTCAGTGCCGACTTGGACCTCTGCGGCTTGCCAGCTAGAAAACTAGGAGTTAGAAAATAAATGTTTGGATTTTCACTGCAGATCCATTTTTTTAGTACTGTAAAACTGTTCCATATGCGCCGTGCCTGTGGGCTGGTTCTTACCCTGTAAAACTGTCTGCAGCTGTCAATATATAAGGGTTTTTTGCACTTAGTGGTAAACTTATTTTAAGTCCCAAGCCTCATGAATTATGTTTGTTTAGTAATATGGCATATTAGGAATACAATTTCCAAAACAACTCGAGGTTATACTAATGTAAAAACTTAGTTAAAATTACTAGCAGTGTGTTGTCTCAGGATTAATTATAACTTCAAATAAAGCAATGCTAATGTAGAATGAGAATTATCAAAAACTCATTTTAAAAAACCATTTTTTTTCTTTTGTTAGATATTGCCCACAGATACTGGAATTTCATGTCACACATAGTTTATAGCTCATATTCCAAAGGTTTGGAAGAGTTTTCGTTGTGAATGTGAGGCTACTAGGTTGGGAAAATATTAAGGGAAATGGTAAATCATCATGCTGTAAATATTGTATCCCCATTTGGTGGGCTTGAATATAGTCCATTGCAGCATGGGAAGCTGACTTCAGCTGACACTGTGTTGAGCTTTCTAGGCATTTTTACTACTTCATGCTAAGACCAATATATTATTGGCATATTTTTTCTGGATTATTGGAAAATGCCACCATGAAGTGTTGGGAAATTGAAATATCTTTGAAAAAACCCCAAGACTGAATTAATGCAGTCTTCTAGTATATGGACTTTAGTGTGTCAGATGCCTTCTTGTCTAACTTGACCAAAACAGTTTAAGATATGATATGTGTATCCATCAGTTTGTATTGTCCATAGCTGTGCTGTGCATGCTGTAGAACTAAAATTTAGTGAAAGTTTTTGTAGGGTTCCAGCACCCTCTTGTGGGCAGTATAACAGCAGAGAATTTTTGTCTTTTCAAGGTGCAAATACCAAAATCTTTTGCAGGTACAGGTGGTGTCCCCACTCTGATCAACTGCTGGACTGCATGTGTGTTTTTGCAGAACATAGTCACTCAACTGAAATACTGTGTTGCCTTGGAAATAGCTTCTGTGATTTGCTGAACTGTTTTAGAATAGAGTATCTTCACATTGATAAAGTCACATAAAGAGACTATCTGTAAAAATAAAACCATCTGTTCCTGATGGAACAGCTGTGCAGTTTATATGTATTTATGGAAATAAAAGAAAATTTCTTGTAGTATTAGTCCTTCCTGTTATCCCGTCTCCTCCTTACCCATTTCTTTCCAACTCCACTGCTGGTAGTTGAAGGATTTTCCAGTTTTGCAGGCGCTTCAGGAGAATGTAAGCTGATGCCAGTAGTATCAAGAAACTGGTATTTGAAATGGGGTTGTAGTGTGAGGTGTTGTTTACGTGGATTAAAATCAGCCACTAAAAATAAAATCTAAGATCTAAATTAAAAAAAAAAACGTCTAACAAGATGACAGCTTTAGATTTGCTTGCAGGATAAGTTTGGTGTGATAACACAGAAGTTCATTTTAGTTTCAAGCCATTATTGGCCAAATGCTTTGCTGACCCTTTCTGCTAGAAGGGGCAGAGACTGCAGACTGGGTTCTGCTAAGTAGCTGCTTGTGCCTTTGGGATGTTTCTCCTGGCCCCAGGTACTAAGCAGCTTCAGTCTTGATTCTTTTTTTTTTCCCCCACCAGGAATGTCCAGAATTGTTTTCTCCCCCTCCCTTTGCTGGGTTTACAAGGGATTGTGTATATGCAGTATGGACTATTTACTCTCACAAAATCAGAATTTTTTCCTTCTAAGGTCAGGAATTGCCATTTAAAATGCACTGAAATTTGTAAAAGAAAAAATTACTAACTACATTTTCTCTTTTTGCAGGTTGCAGAATCAGCATGTGTCTCTAATAGTTAAAAAGGTAAGCAGACCATATTTGCAAATATCTAGCAAGATTCTTTGTTTTCTGATTGATGCATTCAGATCATAACTTGGAGGACAGAGTTAATGTATTTAAAGTGTTATTTAAAACTTTATTATTTTATATATAACTTTTTATTTGTTTGTACACTAAACCCCTCAAAGATATTGTGAAAGTAGAAAGTATTTTCAGTTTGAAAATAGGGAAAATATTGTTAAGAAATGTCGAACTGTATCAAGTTGATGTACGTTACAAAAAATTACTTATCCTTCTGACTGCAAATTTATATCCAATCCATATTAATAAAATAAATATGCAAAGCTGGTATGTAGGACTTGAGAGTTTGAGTGTTTGAGCTGAGTTTGATAACTGATTGTGGTGGGAAAGGAGGAAATATGTCCAATTTACAAGTTTCTCTCCTAACGCTAAACATCACCCTACCTGCATGACTCTTATTTTATAAAATAACTTCAAGATTTTTGAGACTTTTCTAACCTCCTTTAAAACTATTTTAGATTTTTCTTTCAATTAGCTATTATTTTCCTTACCACCACTGGGTAGCTGCATCTATTATATTTTAAATGATGATGAAAATACCAATGTTACTGGGAGATCTAGGCTGCTCAGTTTTCTTCTCTGAATGGTTACCACTTTTTCCTTGGAGGCACATCTTAAATACATTTCTGACAGTCATGGGTATTTGAGGAGTCCTTCAGAAATAATATATGTTAAAAATTAGATGTTTAGTCTTCAAAATAAGCCAGTAAGAAGGATAGAAGCAAAGGATACAAAACTTCATAACAAATATATGTTCCAAAATAGTTTACTGTAGAATAAATCTGCAAATATTGTAAATTATTTCTAATTTGGAGCTGGGCTTTATAATTCCTTGGTCAAGGGAGCAACAGATGTAAAATCAATTATTTATATAGTGTGACAGTAGATGGTGCTCTTGGAGCGGATTTAATCACCTGAGGAGTTGAACTGCAAGCTGAGGTATGTGGTATCAGAGCTCTTGGGGTTCCGGGTGTGCAGCCAGCAGCTTTGTGTTTTGAAATTTGCTGTACTGAGCAAATACTCAGGCTGTAATTAGCCTATACAAATTCTAGTGGTTGCTGCTAATTGATACTCGTTCTTGCTGCAGTACACAAAACTTGAAGGAAAACTTGCTGTTGTCTTGTAATGCCATCCTAGTGTTTGAAAAGTATGTGAATTGCATGTGGGGCAAAAAAAAAATCACTAAGAGTGCTTACAAAATATGGTGTGTCACTATTTCTTCAAAGAGCGTATAAAGTAAGTTGGTAAGAATGGCCAAATCTGTAAGTAAATGAGATTTGCAAAGATATTTTTGGTGCATAGAGATTTTCATGCAATATATTAAAAAAAAAAAAAGTAGTAGTGAGTTTCTTATGTGTTCTGTGATTAAACTATTCTTGTCCTCTTTCTCCTTTGTCCAGTAGCTTTCCAGCTTCTTTGATTTGAAGTGAGTCTGGTGGGTACCTAAATATGTGATAGGGTGTATGAGTTTTGAGGAGAGTGCTGGTTGAAGGAGACACTTGCTAAGCGCTGTGTCTGGCAGACAGGCTGCAGCATGGCCTTGAGCCGCCTGGTGCTAGCAAACCTAAACACTCTAGGACTCTAGGTGCCACAGCTACAGGGTCTGCAGGTAGAACTTGCAAATACTTAGTCACAAAACCCTGTCTACCACAAGCCATAAATCCACAGAAACCTAGCGGGCTTTGTTCCAGTGATCTAGGTAGAGGAGAGGATTGAGAAGCTACTGAACTTTTCCATCAGTCTTGCTGTGTAGCCTCTGGTCTCACTTGGGTTAGTTTACCTCTGGGGTTTTGATGGAAGCCACCTTAGTTGTTTAGTGTCTCTGTGTTCCTAATTCAGTGATGCAGGTGAGATGGAAGCATTCAAGGTGTGTAGGTACGTAACCAACTTCCCCCTGGAAATTGCTTTTTCCTTGGAGAGAACATGGTCCAGTTTCTCCTTGATGCCTCTGTGGGTGTTGAATTTGTGAAATACAAGATGTTACGGGATTTACTGCTTCCCAGGTACACATTAAAACTGAATGCCGCATTTTTGTTCTGGTGTGTTGCATTTGCCTCCCTGCATTCAGCTTTTAACCTGCTTTGTTCTAATCATGCAGACTCAATATTTTTGGATATTGAATATTGAATCTTATGTATATTACAGGTTGCATATTTTTTATTTCCTAAAACTGTTGTTAATGTGCCAACTGCAAATGAATGTAGTGGGTCACTAAGTTTCTCTCCCAACTGCATTGTGTACATTCCTTAATCAGTAGTCAGATTTCAGAGACTTTTTTCTGTATTGAAAACTGTCATTCTTCAAGCTAAAATTATCTCAGATCTTCCTACTGATTCTCATACCCTAGAGGCACTTTGCTTTGGGGAGCAGTGGTCAGTAGAGTAGGAGCTGCTTTGGAGAGGAGAGCTACAGGGGTGGGCTGGCGTAGCCTTTTTTTCAATCTTTACACCAAGTCCTGTGAACTGTATCTCTGGCAGATTAGGGCAGATAAATTAATTGTTGAAGGCAAAATGGCTTTTGAACTTTCAATACCTAATGCCTGATAATATTTCTTCCTTCCTGAAAGGGAGGAAGAAATACACATTATTACATACATCTTTTCACCTGTGGTGAGAACAAGGTGGTGAAAGTTTCAACAGCTGGAATAATTATGGTAAAGAGCTCAGTGTTTTCACAGGCTGCTTTTTTTTGCTTTTTACAAACTATGCTGTTTGCTGAAATAGATTCATAGAATCGTTTAGGTTGGAGAAGACCTTTAAGATCATCAAGTCCAACCGTTCACTTAGCACTGCCAAGTCCACCACTAAACCATGTCACTAAGCTCCACATCTGCACATCTTTTAAACACCTTCAGGGATGGTGACTCAAGCACTTTTGACAACCCTTTCTGTGAAGAAATTTTTCTTAATATCCAATCTAAACCTTCCCTGGCGCAACTTGAGGCCATTTCACCAGCTTTGTTGCTCTTCTCTGGACACACTCCAGTCCCTCCATGTCCTTCTTGTCCCGAGGGGCCCAAACCTGACCACAGGATTCGAGGTGTGGCCTCACCAGTGCCGAGCACAGGGGCACCATCCCTGCCCTGCTCCTGCTGGCCACGCTACCCCTGATACAAGACAGGGTGCTGCTGGCCCCCTTGGCCACCTGGGCATGCTGCTGGCTCATGCTCAGCCGCTGTTATCCAGCACCCCCAGGCCCTTCTCCACAGGGCAGCTTTCCAGCCACTCTTCCCCAGTTGCAGGGGCTGTTGTGACCCAAGCGCAGGAACCGGCACTGAGCCAAAAAGGAGCAAAAATAATTCCCATTCCCCTAAGGAGTGTTTTTTCCCTTTTTCTCTCTATGTATCAATGGTACTTTTCCTTCAAGGCTCTGTAGACATAGATACCTCACCCTCCTTGTCCTCTCCTCGTCTTGCACAGCTTAATGTGGATTTAAATGTCAAACCTGGCTTGAAGCTGTTAATTAGTGAGGCACAGAACTGCTAACTTCAGTCTTAAATTAGGTCTGGTCAGGGAAGGCACTCTGCCCATGCACAGCTAGTGCCCATGCTGACACTGGAGCTGTGGGCTTCACTGGGGTTTCCTTGATGTCTGCCTTAATCTTGCCATGACCGTGTAGACTCGTCGGGATGTAGCACTACAGGGCCTGATGTCAGACTATCGTTACTTTTAAATTAGGATATTTCTCACTTCCGTGAAGGGAGAAATGTTGCTATGTTAATTGAGAGCGTGCTTCTGGTCTGTGATGCCAAGTGGGCAGTATTTAGTAAGAAAAGGAGAGATGCTGGAAGCATAAGAAAATGCCTGACCTTATGTCTGCTGCAAAGGAAGGTCATACCTTATTGCCCCAGGAAAGACTGGTTTGGGGAGTTGGTCTTAGATGATGAAGGGACTCATTTCCTCCTGGGCTTCTTGGTGGTGGTGAACACGTGGTAGTGTGACTATGGCGTTGGTGGCTTGTTCCACCATGGCAAGTTCTTCTTTTTAACTTGTGTAAACTGAGCACGAATTGTCCTGTTGATATTTCTTCATCCTCAGTGAGGTAGTGTCCATTATAGTAGATGCTGAAGTAGAACTTCAGCTCCTCTGAAGTTAAGTGGGGAATTTTGCAGCCCTTAGCACTTAGGCTTCCTGCAGAAATAATTTCAGTTGACAAGCTAACTCAATCTCAGAACCTTTCCATCACAGACTGGAGATGAAAAAGCTGGTGCCTGGCATCTGGAGAACAAGTGGCAGCAGAAGGAGCTGGAGGTGGAGAGGTAGGGCTCCTTGTTAGCAGTTCAACTCAGTCCCAGTGGTGAGCTTGAGTGTGTTGGTTTTGGTTCGTCAAGTACTGCTAATTTAAGATGCCAGTGGCAATGTTCTTCCAAAAATGCCAGCGTGGCTCGTTGTCAAAATATGATAGTCCATATAAGTCATCTACCAGAGTCTATCCAGGTTTCATCATGTGCTGTCTTCCGAAGAGCCAAGGCCTGAGAAATGAAGGTCTGAGAGCAGGTGGAGGTGACTTATCAGAAAAGTCTCCTCACTCTAGGAACACACTGAAGAAATCTGTGGAGCTTGCACCTGGAAACATCCCCTGCTGGAAGATGGTTTTTATCCTGTGAGGTTTAATCTGCAGACAGGATTAAAGCATAGCTGCAGCCCCCTGTCTGTGCTGCTGATCCACAGGACCCACAGGATGAACATTTGTCCAGTTGGTTGCTCTTACTAGGGAAACAGGATAATATCACAGTATTCCATAATGTCACATGTTGCTTTTTTGTTCATAAAAAGGCTGGAAGATGCTACAGTTAGTGTTGACATTGGGAAGTTTTTCGGTAGGACTTGGCATACAAACTGTCGTGGAAAATGTGCGACTAAAACGTTGCTCTTTGAGATCTGTGTATTTGTGTATTCCTGCTATTCACAAATATATTTTGTGCATTTCTAGGTCATGTATGAAATACATAACTAAGAATGTGAGAAGTAATTATAAAGGATGCTGAAGGCATCGTGGTTTCATGTACTAGGATATATAAACATTCCCTTGCTTAAGTCCCTTGTTTCTGAGATATGTATGAGGCTGAAGCCACACCAAAGAGTTGCCCTCCTTTTTTAATAACAAAATAAAAATAAATTTGCCTTTCCACACCCAGTAGTGAGGATGTCTTCGATACTGTCCTTTTAAGAAAGCTGTCCTTCCTTGCCCCTTTCACTTACTGAAGGGTTAATTGTCACATGTGCCTCTTGCGGTGGGTAGGGATGAGCTGCAGCGTTTGTTCATCTTTGTTCATTGGACTGTGCGGCACATCCTGCGGTTTGAAGGAAGGGGCCTCAGCTAGGTGACGAGAGTGCAAGGCAACACGGGGGTAACCCTCCTTTTGGGAATACATCGCTGCTTTGTTAGGAGGGAGCGAGAGGGCGCAGCAGGCTGGCGAGCTGCGCTGGTGGTGGGCAGCTGCAGGTGTGTGCATGGCATCTCTTCTAGCCTCAGCTCTTGGCATGGGGACCCTCTTCAGCGCCGTCCGGCAGCGTTGTAAACGAAGGAGGAAGAAACGGTCAGAGCGGAAAGGTAGTGTTTTAATTGCTGTACAGTCGAAACAAAGTACTTGCGGGGGTGGGGGGGAGAGTGGTAAATGTACAAGTTTTCAGGTGATGTTTGAACCTTTGTTGCTAAATGTGTCTTCCCTGTTTTCTGTTGGGATTTATAGAGTAAAAGAAGTATTTTGGACAGAATCCTTCAACATCTCCCAGTATTATATTGCACTTAGCTTTCAAAGTTTGGAAGGAGAGTACTTTTTAACAGATAAGAAACTTCTCTAAACCTGCAGCTTTCTGACTTCTACTCCCTTCTAATAATAGTTTTGTTTCTTCTGTCAGGTTATGGGTTTTTGTATATATGCCATTCTCTCTTACCATAAAACATGGGGTAGCCACTAAATTTTCCTTACAAGGTATATATAGTTTTTCCTCAATGATGAGGATAAACCCAGGTAGTGGTTAAGAGTCCTTCACAACTTTTTTTTTTTTTTGCTCAGTGAATACACAGAATATTCAAACAAAAGAAACACAAGTTATATCTCTCTTTGTACTCATGTAGTATGTACTTGCTATAGCCAACATTTAGTTAAAAATCTTTCAAGTAGTGTATTGGGGAAATGAAAGCAAATACTATTGTGTTGGCTAGTACATTTTGAAGTACTTCTAGTGTTCTTCCTATCTTTGGAAATACTCTATGGGCAACAGAGGCTTTAGAAACAGGAGAGTTAGAAGTGTAAATATACTGTACTTCATTACTTTGTGTCTTTAACGAACGGCTGGATTTTGGTTTGTAGCTGCATGTTAAAAGCAAAAATCCCCTCTACTACACCAGCATAGTACAGTTGAAACCTGAATTTATTTTAGCAGTGTACCTGAGAGAAAACAGTTATGCAGCCAAGGAGCCAGCTTTCTCCACAGTCCTATTCCACATACAAAATGCTGTATATGCACTGACCCAAATCAGTTAACTAATATTTATGTCAGTTATTCTTTATTGTTATTTTTGAAAGCTCTGTAAATCTCTGAGCAACAATTAAGCTTCTTCCTTTATTCTTACTTCCCCCCCC
>VZTV01101700.1:71618-91349 GCA_013400875.1 Anhinga rufa
CCCCCAAAAAAAAAAAAAAAAAGTTTTTTCTAGCATTCTCAGAGTGTTACTCTAGTTGGGTCACTTATCCCAGAGCAGGTTTTTAGGAATAAAGTATGAGAGTTTACTGACACCTGCTGTCCAAGGTGAATGCACGGCTTTAGTGGAGTCCTTCTGGAAGCTGTCCTTGCTGAGATGCCACCGACAGTTAGCAAACCTTGATGCTGAAGCGGTGCGGAGACTTTGCGCCTGTAGGACCTGAGAGATTTCTGGACGTCTGTTGCTAAATGGATTATTTACAGGCAGTGAATTAGTTTATTATTGCAGTTTTGCTGCATCATAAAAGCTGCTCGAATAAAAATTTGGAAGGTCAAAAATGCTGTTCCTTCTTCAAAGTGAAATGATAACTGAATTACTAATGATTTCAGAAATAATCAAGCATGCCTTGGCAAGAGAGGAAGCTCTTTTCTGTAGTGTGCAGCCTGGGTTCTGAGTCCTTTTTCTGACAAAATTTACCCCCATTTCTGAAAGCTAATGTGGGCCCTATTTATATGGATGGGCTTTTAAGAATATATTTTTTTAATTTCCTAATCCTGTACCTATGGAAGCCAGGTGAAAAATAAAAAAAAAGAAGAATAATCCATAGACTACAGTCGGAGCAAATTTGGAAGATTAGTCTCCTAATTAATATGTGTACAAAAAGTGCTGAGAAATTAATTCTCTCTGCCCCAGCTAAGTACTGTCTCCTACATGTTATATGTACTGTTTGAATGTTATTCGCTAGGAAAAGTAGATGTTATTTGGACTTCATTAATAAGTATATCTACTTCATTCTCTTCAAAGTATTTTTGACTTTAAGAGGGTGGTGGTTAGAAGTTAGTTGTAATGGAAATCAGTGATGTATTACTTATAAAATGCACACAGTCTTCTTGCTGCAGTGACGTGCTTGAGATAGGGGAATCATAATGAGAAATACACAGCTTCCCAGCATAGCTTCCCACCTGTGCTGCTCTAAAAGAGACTTCAGGTGTACTTTACTCTCTGCTTTAGACGTCAAAAGTCAAAGCCTAGCCTTAGTAGGACAGTTTTAGAGTAGGGTCAAATAGCATCTGTCTAGATCAGATGAGCAGTTGTTTGCCAAGCAAAGGGAGGAGTCTAGGGATGCTTGTGGAGTCTGTGAACCAAGAATCTGTATCTGTTAATATACTGAAATATTATATATATGTTAGTAGTTCTTTTTTTAGCTCTTCCCTGCCTGGGAAGGTGGTGTGCACATGGCTTTGTTCACAGTGGGAATGTGCGTTGTTGAGTTGAAATGTAGTGATGGGATCATGTAGGTGGCACAGTCCAACCCGATACGCTCTCCTGAACCCTTTCTGCTCCATGCAGGGTGAGTTTCGGTGCCTGCAGCATGATGTCTAGGGAACTAAAGCATGGGAAAGTATGGGGTGGAGACACAGGCTTGGTACGCAGTCAGCCAAGCTCAGCTGAGCTTACTAGCCTGGGGTCTGTGCTAGGTGGCTTCTGCAAAAGAGCAGGTCAGCGAGGAGAGCAACACAGGAGTAATCTGCTGTTGTAGTCCTGGGTGCTGGAGGCAAGTGCTGAGCACTGCTCATTTTTCTCAGGTGCATTTTTTTTTATAAGGAAAGGATTGGGGAAAAAATGTGGTTGTTCATTATACACCAATAATATATTTAGCTTAACTCTTAAACACATATGGCTAAACCTTAAACGGAGGCAAACCCTTCATTAGAAAATGTGGACAGACAGCTTAGTGTCATTTGGCTGCATTATGTATTAGTCTAGCATTACATCTCTTACGTGCCTTACAGCTCCTGTCAGCTGTCCTTCTTCCTGACTGTTCATCTTACTTGATGCTTCCAAAACCTGTTTAGTGCACTTACTTAATTTAAAAAAAATAAATAGATCTGTGTAAATTCTGTCTCTTATAAACTTCAGTAATACCACCAACAGTCTACATTAATTTATACAAATATTTATGCAGCTGGAGTTCCTGTTTACCTATGCTTTCAGCAGACAGGAGCTTGCTTTTCCTCTACTTCAGGCTGGAGGAACAGGATGTTCAGCTGTGGGGATGTGGTGCTGAGCCTGGACCCATAACCCAGCTCCTCAGGAGGGTTTATCCCTGGTATGGCAGTGAGAGGCAGCTGTACAGCGTTTCTCACTTCTGGCTCTGCTCACGTAACTCGCTGATCACCTCTGTAGTAATTCAAACAGGAATTGTCCGAGTCTTTTGTCCCTGAGCAAGCCGTGGTGCTGCAGGAGCAACTGGAGCCAGTTTGATGTGCTAAATAAGGTGACAATTATTTACAAGTCCTGTTGATTACAGGCAACTAATTTCCTCTTGTTAGACTGGAGTTATGCTGATGCTATGTAATGCAAATGTGGCACTATAGTAAAATGTTTCCTTAGCCGCTCTAGTACTTCAGTAAGAACATTGGTTATTTGTTGGTTTTGTCACCAAGGCTAAAACTAATGTAAAAATCAAGCCAGGTCTGAGCCTACCTAGCAAAGCACCAAGACTTGTGTTCAGAGTTAACAGCCAAGTATTAATAAATCCGTAAGCTTTAAGGAGCTTCTGAGTAACAGCACAGACCAAGGCAGCTGCTGTGCCCGCTGCCCAGCCTGTGCTGCAGACTTGGCTCATTTTCCTACCTTCCGTCTGAGTTTGGGCAGCAGCAAATGGGAGTTTTGAATACCAGGTTTGTTTGGACAGTGGTGACGCTCCATCTGGGCTGTGAGGGATGAGCACTGCTGGGCATCATGCTTTGGAGGGTGATAAATCAAAAGGAGAGCTAACTTTTTCCTGTTTTTCTTCTAATTCAGGCTTGGACCTGAAACTTGCATCAGCTCTCACTCTCCCAAAACCTTTCTGTCCTGGCACAGTGATAACTGACCTTAACTCTGGTCACACAGATGAGTTTCCCACCTGCCTGCTTTTGCTTTTAATCTTTATTCAGTTATGTGGTGGAGGTGCGGACTTTTAAAAATTGAAATGAAGCTACCTGTGGTCTTTAGGAATACCTCAATTGCCTAAAGCCTTTAAAGCATTTTATTGTCTTGGGAGTATTTTATTTTACTGTTTCATACATATTGAAACAAATAACTCAGGAAAGAATCTCTACTCAAAAGAAAAATTAATTTTTCAACAACCTTTCTCTAATAATTAACTAATTTATTTTCAAAGAAAATTTATCCTGAACTGATACTCACATGCTTGGAAAACATAATGTCTTTTGGAGAAAAGTACTTTTGGAAGCATCTCACCTTTTTTCAAACATATTTGAAATGCTTGCTTTTCAAACAATAAATATGCTCTGGATTCAATAGTTAAAAAAATATTATTTATCACTTTGTTTTTGTTTTCTTTTCTAATCAGTTCAAGGGAAGGTGTATTAAGTCTTCACGCTTGCTTCAGTTGTATGTTTTAGAACCCCAAATGTGGTTAGTAAGTACATACAGTTTACATGATGTACTGTGTACACACATACAATATACAAGCACTGACAGGGGTAGTCTGAAAACAAGCAAGCATCCCTTTCCCAAATTTGGCACGGCGTACGACAGGCTGGTAACACTATGGAGATGCTGGAGTTTGATTCTGATTCCAAAATGCCTCATTGGTCCATGCTTGGTTGTCATGAAATATGCATAACCATGATGAAATAATCTACTGGTGCTTTCATGATAATGCATAAACATTGTTTTTATAGCCCACAAAAAAATTTCACCTTTTGTAGACACAATTTTTATACTTTCTCAGCGCAGCTGGATTTTGAATAGATGTTGACTGTGGTATATGAGTTGTGTATCTACACAGAATGAGGGTTGCTGCTTCTGTTACTGTAGAGAAATGTTCCCTCTTAACTGCTATACGTAACTGCATACTACTGTCCATAATATACATAATAGATAATTGGGATGATGGTAATATTAGTATGCCAAAAGTTATAGCCTCATTGATAGGACAGAGGATTGGAATCAGGCTTTCTCTATGGTAATAGGAAAGCAAATTTAAGCAGCTTTTCTAGAGCAAATACAAGTAGTCTGTTCAGCAAAAGTTCTGCTTGAATTTTTAATCCTTTTAAGGGAGAAAGGCTTATGTGATTTGTGTGATTCTCTCCCCTCTCTCTGTCCATCTGCTTTAGCGAGGACGGTGGCCAGGCGTGAGAGAGGTGCCCAAGCTGGTGCTGCCGCAGGGAAAGCATGGCACGCTTTGTCATTAAAAACTGTTAAACCAGGCGTTTCCAGGTCCTACAGGGACCTGGATCAGACAGGGGTGTTGTCTTGCCCATCTGACAGTAGCCTGCCTCGAGCTGTTGCATTGCAGGGAGCCTGGGTGGTGGCAGAGGTCCTCTCGAATGTGTTGTCCTAGTACTAACTCTGAACATGAGCACAATGTCTCAGATTTTTCTGAAGAGGTGTCTTGTTTCCAAAGTCTGTTGCTTCCCAGCTGAGACTGAGGAAATCTCAGCAGCTTGGTGTCTCTGGATTTTCCTTTGTGTAGGACTCCAACAAAAAGCAAAGTAAGGCGTCTGGCGTCCTGTCCTCCTTTCCTCCCACTGCACCCTCGGGCGTGCACATCCTACGTGAAAGTAGTTGTAGGCGTTTCTTTTGACTTTCTCTGGAAAATAACTGTTTTCCCTTCCCAGTTCTCTCACTCATCCCTTCTTCCTCGGTAACTATTTCTGTTGTTCGTTGGTTATTGCTGGCTCTTGTGTACTTGGCATTGATGCAAGCATTGCCGTTCCAGCCCCCGGTGACAGTGGGTCTAGGGACAGGTGGTACTGCAAGAAGCCAATAAAACACGTACTTGACAAAGTTAAATAATACACACATTTTCAATTTCTTGCTCAGCATAACACACTAGCATAGCAACACAGTCACCTGCAGTGAAAAGGCTGATAATTCTTTCAGTATTAAGCAGTAGAGGTGGCTCTGCTGCCCTGTTCAGCACAGTGGGGTGCGTTTTGGTGCATGGATGAAATCCAGAAGCCATTGAAGTCAGAAAGAAAGAGAACTCTGATCAGCTCCCACTTGTATGCTCGAAAGGCTTTTCTGGCTCCTAAAATCTATCTAAATGAAGAGTAATTAAGGTGACTTGATTGTTTTACTCTTAGTAAAACACTCGTGTTTATGGGAACTTTAGTTACTGGTTCCCCCCATTATTGCACTGGGACAGATGCTGTCTTGAGACGGGGACTCTGCTAGCCAGGCTGAAGTGAAGTAGCCAGGATTGTGGCTGCTGTAGCCTGCAGCTGGGATGAAACATGATGGGAAGCTCTTCATTCCCCTCAGGTCATCATGAGTATTTTAGCACAGAAGAATAGCCAACCTAAAGTATGTCAGTGGTCCTCTGATGCTAACAGGATTTGCACTGGGGTTCGAGCTCTCTCTTACTGTGTCAAACAAGGCACAAGCATCTTAGCGGGTTAAGCCTATCAGTTTTAGTGGTGTGGGAGGAAGCATAAATGGTACATTAAATGGTGTTTGCAAGGTCAGCAATGCGACGTGGTCTCACAGACCTGCTCTGGGTAGCAGTTTCTAGGGCTGTTGGACATTGCAGCAGGAGAGACCTTTGGGGTATGATTTGAGAGGATATTATTACAGCTTTCTGGGTATTTACAGGGAGCTCATTCCTGGTGTGATATTGCTTGCACGAAAGCCTGGAGGGACAGTCATGGCCGATGTCTTTGTGGCATGAAGTTCAAATTGGCCTCACATCTGTATGGGAGTGATGGAGCTGGGCTGGGCGTGAAGAACTGCACAATTTTTCTGCGAAGCAAAAGGGATGGAGGAAGGAGAGTAACCCGCTGCACAGAGAATGAGTGCGTGTATGTGTACCCAGGCTGGAAGCGATGGTCTAAGAAGCTCTTTGAATATGCGCATGTTACCTGGAAAACAGGATTTGTTACAGACCAGAGGAGAGGTTGTAGTACACAAGGTGAATGATGACAGGGACATGGATGAGGGATTGCCACTCTGAAAACCACAGTTTGCCTAAAGCTTTGATGCATGTAAGATGGAGTTTACATAGTCATTTTGTACATAGACTTTGGATTAAATAAAAAAAGTTATGGAAATTCCGTGATTTGTTTTAGGTGCTCCTGGGATTCCTGGGAGAAGTAGTATGTGTGGGTCAAGTATTTTAGCTCTGTGCCCCTTGAAATTCTGCACTACTGGTGACAAAATTAGCGGGGAGTTTTACTGCTTGTCTTGTCATATTTTTAAGATCTGCTTGAGTTTATGCTGCCTGGCTAGTGGGGCATCTGAACAGCTTCACTGGGCTCAGAAGTGTGGTGTTGCATCGTTTGTCACTGCCTCTCCTTCCTCTTTGTGCAGAATCCTCTTAGTTACTTAAATCTGTGTCCTCTCCAGACTGGGTTGAGGAGTGAAAAGGAATCATCTTGCCTGAGCAAAGACACTCGTTCAGGTCACAAACTGGGATGATCATAAATGTTTTGTGGTGGTGGTAAGAAATTCAGGATATCTGCAGGCACGTGGGCTTTGTTTTTGAAACTGTGTGAAATGGTGGCAAACATAAAGATATATTTCTTTCTCATTCTGCTATTAGAGACATAATATTAATTAGTGTAATGATTGCTAAAGGCGCATTCTGCATTTTCAGTAAGGGCTGTTTAGCTCCTGCTGTGAAAAGTAAGCTGTGAAGATTGCTAATAGTAGTATCCTGAGGATTTGTTTAGTTGAGGATAAACAGATTTCATTGTTTTAAATTACTGAATAACAATATTTAACAGGGATGTTAAAGTTGCAGACTTACACATCTATATGTATATTTTAATGTCATTCTTAATTTCTCAGTATCTGATATTTATTTTTGGACTACGAGTTTCTTGATGTTTCTGATATACACATGTAACATTTACATTTCAGTCACGCAGTGCCAGTGGTTGCAATTTTACAAAAACTTGTTTCTAAAGTGACAGCTTCACTGGGCAAGTCATGCAGTTATCCTGCCCCAAAGTCATCATCTGGCAGATCAGCGATGAAGTTTGAGTGTGTTGATCAGTAGATAGATGGTTCAGCCAGCTGTTTGGACTACAGGGGTGATTAGCGCTGCTTCTGTGACTGCGGTGCTAGAGGAGGACTGCATGTGCACCATCCCTGTGGGTTATACTACTAGTCAAGCAACTGTTTCTGTATCCCTACATATATTTCATTCTTGGATGGAAATTTTTGTGGGATTTTTTTTCTTCTTATGCTAGCAAAGATAAAACCAAATTGACTTAAAAAGAGGAAAACAGAACAACGCAGTTCATTATAGTTGGCATTTAGACCTGGACTCTGGATTTGCACCATGCTTTTGCATGCTTTGCATGAAGAGTTTACTAAAATAATAAGTAGGGGTTGAATGGGTAGTTTCTTTTTGCAAAACATGGTAAATACATATTAGGCACTCGGGTTACTATAGTATGGAATCTGCATTAAGAACAGCATCAGTGCAAAGTTCTGCCTTTTGTTTATTAGCTAAAGCAGTTTTAATGTAGAGTGGAATTAAAGCTAGATTTTCCCACAAGAGGTGGGAAGAGAGATGGAACAAATTCATTGTTACAGAGCAGGCATTTGGCTATGTTAAAATGAACGTTGATTTTATAGTGTCAACCTTATCAAGTGATCATGTTGGTTTATATGGTTTCTCTTCTTGATAACTTTTGACTCTGTTGTCTGATTTCCACCAGTGCTGACAGTTAAAGAAGTCTCAAAGCATTGAAGTTCCTCAGTATTTGATGTTGGCAGCTGTATGAGAGACACAGATGTGTGTCCTCACTGAGGGAAGGGCAAAACTTAGTATAATAGAGCTGTAAATTGTGCCAGCCCATACAGCAGTGTGAAACCAAGCATTGTCTTTTATGCCACCTGCCTTCCAGTGTTCCCATGCTTTTGAAGGCACAAACGACCTCTGCTTCCCACCCTGTTCTCCCCATCCCTTCCAGCTGCAGCCTCAGCCCTTGATTTCACAAGGCGTTACCGTTCCTGGCAGTATCCTCTTAAGACATCACCGTGCCTCTCTGCTTCCCAGCCCCAGTGCCCAGGTATTTTTGCTGGTACCAGTAGCGATATACTGGTGGTGAGAATCAGTTCCCTCATCTGATCTGGCATATGTGACCACAGCCTTGGGCTGAATCGGGTATCGCTTGTTCTGCCAAGTCTTCAGTATCCTGAACACTTACCTGAAAGTATCCATGCAGTTGTTAACTTTTAAGATATGTACGGTGTAAGTAAAATGTCCACGGATAATTAGAATTGATACTATCTATAGTAAAAGTCAGCTAAGTAAAAAACTGAAACTCTGCTGGGAGATAATTGTTGAATTATTGAAAATAATAAAAGTAGGTTGAAGTTTTGCCCTGTGATTTTGTGGACTGTTCCTAATAGTTTTGGAGTAGGATCAAAGACACACTTAAAAGTAAGACTTCAATCTTAATTTAATCTGATTGTCAGCAAAAGAAATCAAAGTTTACAAATGTTACACAAGACTAGATTATCACAGAATGATTTTGCATTAGTACTGGACTTTACTCTCTTTGGATACTTTACAAACATTTAATTGTGGTAAAGAATCAGCAGAAAAGGAATGCATTATATTAAAAAAAACCTGCAATGCAGAATGTAGAAAGTGCAATGCTTAGTGATTAATGCTTCAGGAAAGCTTAGAGGCAGATGCACAACAGATTGGCAGGTGCAAGACAAATTCCCATGGTTTGATCCACTCCAGTGTAAGAATACAGAGCCTATTAATGCTCCACTTCTTTTTCTTCACTGTAATAATGGATCTCTTGTTAAAAGTGTAAGTCCCTGCGTAGTTTTGGGGTTCAGTGCTCCTTGTTGGAACACTCGTGGCACTATGAGATTGGAGCAATTAACTAGAAAGCAACAGATATTATGTACTTGATTAGGAAGAACCAAACTGGGATAATAAAAAAAACAAAAGCAAACCAAACTACAAACCCATCACCCTTAAATTAGTGCTTTTGATTTGGATAAAAGTGGTGCCTTCTTTCAAGCCAACTGCTAGGTAGATTACGTACTTTGCATGTCAGGTGCTTATATTCACTTTTAGGTCAGTCTCTCTTGAGATGGAAGTCCCTGTGGTTAATAAAATCTATTTCCCCACAGCCAGGTAACCTATATGTAATACCATCTGAACATTTCAGTTAATAAGAAAAAACACATGTAGGAGAGGGTGTTACATTACCCACTCTGTCTTTTGCCTGAGATGGGGCTACATCTTTTGGTTGTTGATGATCATCTCAGTTTTAGGAGGGATCTTGGGTCAGGATTTAACCAACCTAAACAGATATTCATCAGTTTGGTGCTGGGTAAAAAAACTGCATCTTCAGCGTTCTGACTGCTTGAATTGTCTGTGTGGTAACCTGAAGAGTGGCTTTGACATTATTTTGGATTTAAAAAAAATTGTAGTGACATAAAGTAGTTTATGTACTCTTTCAAATAAAAAATATTGTAGCTCATCACACAACCCCCCAAATTCTTAAAAACCTTGTTGAATTCCGCAGGGTGTACCTCAGCTACAGAAACAGGCACTTTGGGGAAATACTGTGTGAAAATTGAGCAAAAACTATGGACAGCCCAAAGCAAAGCCAGTGCCCAGGCTGCTGCATTTAAAGGAGATTTAATGCTTTACCTTGTATGTAGGTACCTTAAAGCTTAAATATCCCACTCTCTGTTTTCCAGACAGAAGCAGTCTCCGCCAGTCAAGAAACCAGCAAAAATATTTCATAATGGATGTAGACGATGAAGAAAACATGAGTAAGAATTGCTTATTTACACAGTAATAATTGTTTCTGAAGGCAACTTTTTCTTATGAGCACAGGGATGACTGCAAAGAAACTTCAGAAGCACAAATTAAAATGATTTCTTTGTATGTTTTAAAATACAGTATAGAAGAGTGCATCAGAACTTTTGCATTAAGTGTTTTAAATACACATGGTTATATGCTAGTCTAATTATACCTTGTGTCTCATATTTTTCTTCCAAAAACTGATTAATCAAACAAAATATTTTCCTGTTTTGAACCAGCAATGAAGAAGAGAGGGAGAATAGCAGTACTGCCAATGCTGAGGGTTAGGGACCGGTCAGAAGGGAGGGGTGAGACAAAGGAGATGGAATTGAAGTGTATAAAATAAGTGAGGGAAAACAGAAATGGAGGAAGGAAAAGCAAAAGGAGGAGCTAGAAGAGGTCCCTGCAGATCTTGCATGATTGAGTATTCCTATTAGATGCTGATTGTTCCAACCCTGAGCTACTGAATTACTAAAGTCCATTTAAGCACAAAAATAGTCAAATATAGTGATCATCGTGATGCAAAGTGCTGTGAGGTTGCTAAATCTGTGGTATAATTAAGATCTGATAACCTGTGAAGAAAAGTGCTCTCATTAAAACATTATAAAAATATTTTTGCTGTTATTGACCTTTCAACTATCTTTTTTGTGAATAAGAGAAATGTTCTGTTGCTGCTGTGTCTGACTGTAAATAATTGTATATGATGTCTTAACAAATGTGCTTATTTTTCCCCTAAGTGACAATGGCTAAATGGTGCATCTCTGGCAAAGCTGACAAAGTCCAGCAGTGTAGGAGGCTTTGGAGCAGAAGAGTTGTAGTTCAGTCTGAAGGAGTTACAGAACATTTTTACTGGGAGATAAAGAAGTTAGATCGTTGTGTTTAAAACAAAACAAAACAAAACAAAACAAAAACCCCAAACCAATCAAAACAAAAACAAAAACAAACCACCAAACCCCAAACAACCCCCCACCCCCAAACTCTAAAAATATCATCTGGACTAGAATGCATCTTTTTTTCTTCAACTAAAACAGTGAACTCTGGAATATGCTTCCTAACGCTTTCTTTTCCTTGGTATAAAAGAAATTACTTCAGATGGATGCTTTAGCTACTTCTAAAAGTGGTCTCCCTATGGAGGACTTCAAAAAAGTAAGAGTTGTAATTGGATAATTCATGTAAGATAATTTTTTGGATAAAACATCCCCTTATCACAATAAGGAGTATATATGAGCGTGAATAAAAGGTGCCTTCCTGAGCTGAAGAAAATAACATCTCTTTATAGGAGCATTCTCTAAGTGTCCTTAAGCAAAATGATCAAGTTTCGTCTGCTTCTGGGTTTTGGGTTTTTTTTGTGTGTTAGTGCATCAGTATGGGAAGCCATCCACTGAACTTTTTGTCTTGTCAGGAGATTGGCTCCATGGAGTTGCTGTAGGTTTGGGCATGCATTTGTATAACAGACATTGTCTCACGGAAGTATGTTTTGAGATATCATCTGTACCATGTTTTTGAAAGGAATCTACAGATAATAATGTCTACTTGGATAAACTCAGTTAATAGAAGGTGCAAGAAGACCTTCCTGCATCTGTATGCCCGTGCAAACATGAATTTGTAATGTTAAATCAGATTTGTGGAGGAGAAATCAAAGTTCAAATTCTTAAGTTCTTCACCTTGACTCGTGCAAAGAATTTTTTAAAGAAATTTTTTATCTTTCTGTGTTTTTATATCTGAAGATTAGAAAGTGCGATATCAGAAGTTGCCTATTAAATTTTTTATTATTTTATATAACTCCTTTTTGGGGAAGTATCTTACAGGAAAGGAAGGTGGGCATATGCAATATTTGTAGCTTGCAGTTGTATAACTAGAATTGCTCTGCAGAAGCCGGAATTAAAATTGCCTTGGTTCAGCTGCAATGTAAGGCAATGATGAGTTTATATTAATAACCCTGAGAAAATACACTGTTTCAGACTTCAGGTTTTAAGGTCTTCCTCTTTTATCCGTTGAATATAGAGAAGATGTTACAAGAGATTTGGGGAAAGATTTTTTTAAAATTTTTTTTATTTGGTTTTCCGTTGCTTTGCATGGAGGGTATGTCTGCAGCACTCTGAACACCCCAGGAATTTATGCCAGAAGCCCATCTGCATATTATTTTAGCATCAAATCAGAGACCCCTGCATAAGCATCAGTACAATAGAAATAAATAATTTGCTAGGTGTAAATTCACCCTGTTGCCTATTCTTATCGATTACCTTGCAGGCAAGGGAGAAGTGGGGCATTTTGCAGAACACTTGGGACACTAGCACGTGGCTGTCCTGACCTTTCTCTTTGACCATTTTCCCCCTTTTTTCTAAAAAGATGCTCAGAAGAGATCACATGGTTTTTTCTGCCTGTTTTTTTTTTCTGAAAAAATGTCCTATTTAGCATTTCCTCAGGCCAGTAAATGAGAGCAGCAGTATAAGGGGTAGATAGAAACATCTTTCGGTTCAGCTAAGAGTCATCTACATTTAATTAAGTGTGCTTCAGATCAGACAGAGTAGGGATAGTGTTGTCTCTCAGCAAGCAGGTAATGGAAGTTTCATAATGTATAAAGCATCTTAATTACTGACAGTTTTTAATTACAGGGAATAAAACCAAAAATAAATCAAAACACTTGGATAGAAGATTTCTTTCTTTACTGGAATGAAAATGTTCTGTGGCTCTTTCCTTCTCTGAGTGCTCTCAGGTTTCTAAGCATCTCAAACAAGATTTTACACACTTTAAAGCCAGGAAAATGCATAGATTTGAAAGTATATTTAAAATCTAGGGTTCGGCTGGTTTTAAACCTCTTGATTTTTCTTGTTTTCTGTTTTTTTTTCTGGTTTTTAGAACATGCATGGTACTTGTCTGCCATGGCCTCTGCTTTAGAGCAACAAAATTTTGCTCCTTTTGAGTACTGATGTTCCATGCTTGATCTGTGATGGAATCCTGAATCAGCCAGAGCTGTCAGGGGAGGGGGTGAAGATGCCCTCCCTCATTCTGTTTGGAATGAGTGAGAGACTCCCCAAAGTCTTAAGGTGTCTAGAACAGCATATTGTCAGAATGAAGAAGACTGCAGAATAGAGCAAGAAAAGCAAATATGCAGCTCATCTAGCGGTGGGTCTGCTCCTCCTGTCTCAGAAAGCATGCAGGGGAAATGAGGAGGTGCTCTGAGAAGAGGAGGATGACCTCAGGCCAAGGGGCAACTGTTACAGCCCTGCAATGTAGAGGAGGGATGACAAGGTTGAAATACTAGAGACCTCTGTAAAATCATGCGCAGCACAGTGTCTTTAATATTAGAATCATCAAATAGAAAAAACAGCAAATAAAAACCAATAGATGCATTAAGTGAGACTAGCAGATGGGGGTTCAAAGCAAGCAATGGGAGATGTTTTCGTGCAACGTGCAATGAAATTGTGAAATGCATTGCCCAGGATGTTGTGGATACCAAGGGTTTATGAGGTCTTGAAAAGCAATTAGAAAAATTTCTGGGGGGGAAAAAAAACATCGGTGGTTCGCTGCCATACTCTCTGGGACAGCCCAGAGCTGTGGCTCCCTGCAGGCTGAGAAGCTGCCCTGAGGAGGGGCTGCTGTGTCCTTGCTCCGGTTTGATGCCCTCTCTTGGGTTTTGCTGGTGGCCCTGTTGCAGGCGGGGAGCTGCGCAAAGGTGAGGATGAGCTGGTAAGCTCATTCTTAATTTCTCTAACAAGGTGAGATGCCTGGAAAAGGGAGAGCTATTTCTGAACAGCGGAGAGAGGCTGGGCTGGAGGAGTTACTTCATGTCTGAATATGGACAAGATGAAATGAGATGACTTCTCTGACTTTAAGAGATGGTGGTAGCTAATCTTTTTGACTAATTTGTCCGATCTTCTCCAGCCCTAAGGTAACTAGAGGACCTCACCACTGCTGGGCAGGACAGGCTAAAGGAAAGGACCGAAAACACATGTTCACCCTCAGCCTGAGAAGCAGTTGCTTTTTCTTGCAGTCCAGTGACTCTGTGGGTAGAAACAAACCTGGGTCCTTCTGGTTCGCATGGAAAGGTTTTTTCCTTTCCATCACGTGCAAGGCTTGGATTTGGATCACCTCCACAATGTAGAAACTTGCCTGCTTTCATGGTCTCTGGGTTTGACGTGGGCTGCTAGCTCTCTGCTTGCTTTCTCTCCTAGTTTCTTCCACCCTGCAGGTTCTGCAAACCTAGCAAGCCTAGTATCTGTCAGGCAAGGAGTAGTTTTCTTCCCTTCTTTCTTATTGAGACAAGGTAAGCGTGCAAGTTTCTTTCATGCTTCCTTCAAGTCCCCCCTCTCTGTCAGGACATTGTTTCCCCTACCTGTGTCATGAGGTGGATTAAGAAGTTCTTCCAGCTGCTGTACTTACATGCAAAAGTTTTTTGTTGGTTTGTTTTTTTTTTTTGGTTTGTTTTTTTTTGTTTGTTTGTTTGTTTTTTCTTTTTACATTCAGCTGGAATCTGTTCAACTCGTATTTTTCTTCTGTGGCTTCCACAGGCACTGGTAGTAGTCTTCATATAAACAGAAAAATGAAAATAGAGGCCATTAATTAGTGTTAACTGAATGATTTCTGTTTAGCCTAAAAGCCATATTGGTTGATAGTAAATTCCTGGTGCCGCTAGTAAGAGCAACGTTCCAGAAATGTTGTTTTAGATGAGATGTAATTTTTGGAGATTACAGCTTCTGGTAAGAAACTTACTGTAAGGAAGGATTTAAAAATTCACTCTAATATCTTTAGATTCTGTGTAGATATATATATATACATAAAAAAAGAATATATATGCATGAACACTGTGTATGGACAGTTGTGGCCCTATAGCACGCATTCTGCAGGCAATATAATTTGTGGCTGAACAAGAGATACTTGATTAAATTTAGCAGATTTCTAACAATGAAATGCTTTGGGACATATTTTTCAGAATAGTGTTTCATTCTTGACTGAATTTAATTGCTGGAATTTAATGTTCAGTACTGTATAATTCTTTGTTGTGCTACTGTGATTTAACAAAATGTGTTCCTCCTTTGGCTTTTTCTTTTGATTTTTTTTTTCTTCTTCCTTTTTTCTCTTGGAGCACCGAAAGGAGTAACCTATCGAGCTTTTGCTGGAGGATGTTATAAATGAAAATTTAGTAACCATTCCATCAGCTTTGTAACCTGGGCGAAGTGATGTGTGCATGGTAGGGGATTCTTAGGGAAGACTTACAGTGTGGCTCAAATTTGTCACTGTGAAAGAGAGCTTCCACCTTGGTTTGCTCTCATTTCAATTAATATTTATCACCTAGTATCAGCATAGATGTAATATAGAGATTTTGAAGTTTTGGAACAGAAGAGTTAGAAATACTTGACCTACTACATTTGCCTTTTCATTCATAAATGCCAATATAAAGCACAATTAATATATTTCCTTAGTTTCTTTATCAGGGTAAAAAGGAGGTCTTTGCAGCAAATACAATTCTTTAAATATACCTCTGACATATCATTATGCCAACTTTCTACTTTAGAAAATAAATCATTAAATTAAAACTACAATGCCTTCTCCCCACCCCCTTAGAATATCATCATTGTGATTGTGCAGTTTTTGTCACACTGCTTGCATTCTGCGTAGTCTTAAGAGAGGATCTTAATCATGATTTTTGGGTTTGTAACTCTGTGACAGCAGTTTTCTTATTTTGCAAGGAATTACAAAATAGCTAGTAAATGACAAGTATAAGGTTTCTTAATAGAAGGCTGTGGAAATATATAAAGTAGTTTTGTGGTTGTGCTGGCACAGCGCGTAGCTGTAGTTCCTGACCAAACTGGGGTGAGCTGAAATGAACATCTAGGAAAGGCGTAAAAAAAAATTTAATTCAGAGGACATGGAATAGCTAAAGAGAAACAAAAGCATTCAAACACTCTTCAGTCATCGTGCCTACCAAAGAGCTGCCTAATTTTTCATGGCTCAGGTTTTATTTATGTCATTTCTCAATTTGAGCAAGCAAAATCACCGAGAAAAGAAAATGCAACATGACTAAAATAAGAATAAAGTAGAATTAAATCTCCATCTCCTAATACTGGTCTTAAGCATCCATTTTTATTTTACTAATGGTAGTTCTTTGTTTTATAGGCATATGCTACTATAACTTATATTTCTGGTTTAAAGCATTTTTCAGGCCAAATAAAATTTAGGAGTAAAAGTTTTGTTCCAGCATGATTTAAATGAAAAAAAAAAAAAGAAGCTGCAGTGTTTTTTTGCTATACGATTGTATCAAATGCATAGTTTGAAAATAATCCTTGAGTGTGTTACTTCTTGAATTATCAAGAGGTTGTATTGCATCATTATTATCTTTGATTGTATCACAAAATATTTAACCTGTGAGCACACATCACTTAACCAGTTACAAAGAGAGATAAAGGAATCTATAAATTTTGCATTTACAAGATCCTGCAACGAAGGCATTGTAAGTTACTCTTTCTGGGCACCGCAGGTTCGAGCAGCACCGATGTTAAAGAAAACCGCAACGTGGACAACGTTCCCCCCAAGGACGGTGGTGGGCAAAGCGCTGGGGAGGGAACGCAGCTCTCCAATGGCGGTGGCAGCAGCAGCAGAAAGCGTCCTTTGGAGGAGGGCAACAATGGCCACTCCAAATTTCGCCCAAAGAAGAGGAAGAAAACACCCGGCCCTGTTCTGCCAAAGAATGCCCTGATGCAACTTAATGAGATTAAACCCGGTTTACAGTACAGACTCCTCTCCCAGACAGGGCCGGTCCATGCCCCCATGTTCGTGATGGCAGTCGAAGTCAATGGGCAGGTATTTGAGGGATCTGGCCCAACGAAAAAGAAAGCCAAGCTTCACGCTGCTGAGAAGGCTCTGCGGTCTTTTGTCCAGTTTCCGAACGCCTCGGAAGCCCACCTGGCAATGGGGAGGACTCTGTCAGTCAACACAGACTTCACCTCTGACCAAGCGGACTTCCCTGACACCCTTTTCAATGGGTTCGAAACGCCAGTCCCTTCCGATGCTTCCTTTTACCTGGGGTCCAATGGGGACGGGTCCTTTAGCTCTAGCGGGGATTATGGTTTGCCGTCATCTACTGTAGCCAGCAGCCTTTCCCAGTCGCCTCTCCCTGTGCCATCACCCTACCCCTCCACCAGTGGTAAGAACCCTGTCATGATCCTCAACGAGCTGCGGCCGGGGCTGAAGTACGAGTTTCTCTCAGAGAGTGGGGAGAGCCATGCCAAAAACTTTGTCATGGCTGTGGCAGTGGACGGTCAGACTTTTGAAGGCTCGGGAAGGAATAAAAAGCTGGCAAAAGCTCGGGCCGCTCAGTCGGCCCTGGCATCCTTGTTTAACATGCAGCTGGACCAGACCCCATCTCGACAGCCCATTCCCAGCGAGGGGCTCCAGTTACACTTGCCACAGGTGAGAAGTCCTTTGGGTTTTGTTGATGTCTTTGGGTAATGACCAAGAGTAGCCAAGTCATGCATATTGAGTCAGCGTGAACAGCATTTCTGCTGTTTATTCTGCTTCTGTAGATTTGTGTGTGCATATATATATATATATGTATATTTGTATTAGGTGATTTATCCAATTATGGCTTCTGACAATTGCATGAACTCTTTGTATTCTGTTGGACAGAGAGGAGTCTTTGTTGCTGATGCTTTCAGCCTTGAGCATGTCACCTAAGAGAGCACCAAGCTCCGTGCAGTGCCAGCTTGGATTATGGTTTGTGCTGAGCGAAGATTGAATTGTGTCTTGCTTGTCCTAGGCAGCAAGACTTAGATGGAGTTCAAGTCAGAATTCCTGCTTTAAGTAAAATTGGGTTTTGATACAACAGTTTTTAGGAGAGAAGAAAATCATTCTCTTCTGCAAACTGAAATTGTTGGCATTAATAGAGATGAATAATGGAAGCGAAGGACAGATAAAGTGAGGCTCATGCAGTCGCCACATATTTCCAGGGTCTAAATAAACGACACACTTGCAGTGCATGTATCCAAGACTTGTGGTTAAATAGTTGTCATCTAAAGATTGTGCTCGAATCAAATTAGTTAATAAGTATATGTATGTTCCTTAGGCAAGTAAATCTGGATGAGAAGTAGTTTAAATCAAATAATTAATGAACTAGGGAAAGTATCAAACATACCAGACATAGACCAGAAATTTAAAGTAGCTAGAATGGAGTAATATTTTATTTTTTTAATGAAGAAAAATTCTCCCTTATTTGCTTGCTTGTGTTTCTCCCTAGTCAAACTACAGTAATGATTGTTCAACTACCGTCTTTCTACTGCATCTCTTGGGTCTTTTTAATGATATTATATGCCTGTCTAAATTCAAATACTTGCCTGTGACTTTTTTTGAAACTTTGTATCTGTTTATTTTGAGGATTTCAAGGCTTTGACCTTTTCTATCTCAAAAACATTGTTTTAGATTTCATTAAAATTATAAGATACTGGTCTGATTTGGTAATGTGGGGTTGAAGAGTGTAAGTAGATGTTGTGACTATTTTAATTATGCTTTCTCAAAATGCATGAATAATATGCATCATTTAGAAATTCCTAAATGCTTTCTTTTTTAATGTTGCACAATTATTGCATTATTGATGAACGTGTCCTTCATTTTCAAATCTAGGATCATGCTATTTCAGGTAGTTATGATTTCTTCAGTAGATTCAGTAATTTCAGACTGCATTCTCTGCTGTGCTTTTAAAAATAACTTTGACCCCAGACACCAAAGAACTTTCATTGCCAGTAATTTATGTGTTATTAGTTCTTGAATCACTAAATTGGTGAAAACTGGAACTGGAATAGGGAAGTGGGAAAGAGCATGAGGTGAGACGTGAAAGAGGTGTCATTCTAAGAGGGTAAAGTTGTTTCTCAGCCCAGCATATAACAGTTTACACAGCCTCTTTTCTTTAAGGCACTTCAGTGGACTGCTGGGCAGTGCTGGGTTTTTCTGAGCTCCTTGCCTTTGTCAGGTTTTGACTGAGTCCCAGGTAGCTGTCCCAGAGCTTTTGGGATGATCAGGGCCTTCAAGCCTAGGGGTATGGTGTTAAGTAACAAAAAAGCAACCCATGCAAACACTATTTTTAATTTTTTCTAGTGTTCCTACACTGACCTTGATACCCATATTGTGTACAACAAAGCATGCCCCAGGGCTAGCTTGCGTTTTACCTGTCTTAAGAGGTGTGCACCAAAAAAGGCTGTTCCAGTGTGGAGGAGAACCTGGTGGACTTTAAGAGTAGTGCTGAATACTCTGGGTGGGAAGTGGGAGGTTGCTGCCACTGCCTCGTGTAGACCCAGTTCTAAGTCAGTTATTTATTCAGAGGCTTTTGATCAGCTTGTGATCAGGACGTTGTTGTCCTTTCTGCACTTCACTGTGTTGTGTTCCCTGCTTTTAATTATAATTATCTGTCAAATTACTGGAACATATTATATTATTACATCATTAGATATTAGTCATTTTAGTCTGGTATGTATTAATGATTAATCAAGGGATTTAAGCATTTGTGATGTTTTCAGATCCTGCTTTATTTATCTTTTTTTTTTAGTTGGTTTTTTTGAGTTGTTTATTTTTTTTACAGAGTGTTTACTCAGGATGTGTAGAGTTGTTAAATTTGGCGATAATCCTAAAGTGGTTGAAGTCACAAACATTGTAGAGTACAGGAATGATGTAAATGAGGATAGGATTTGTTATAACCCATAGACCAAGTGGGTTGGAAAAAAATTGGAAGTTAGAAACATGCAATGGCAGAAAAAGCCCAAACACCAAGTGCTCAGTGGAAATAATAAAAGTACAGTGTGGTTGTGCCGATGAAGATGTTGGAATTGACTGCCTGTACCTGTCTGTAGCTGGTGTGTTAATTTGTGGTGCCTCGTGAGAAAAAGTGATAGAGCGGTGTCATGGTTTAGCCCGGATCTACAACT
>VZTV01101701.1:1242-19724 GCA_013400875.1 Anhinga rufa
AGCCTGGAGAAGAGGAGGCTGAGGGGAGACCTTATCACTCTCTACAGCTACCTGAGAGGAGGTTGTAGCGAGGTGGGTGTTGGTCTCTTCTCCCAAGTAACAAGCGATAGGACAAGAGGAAATGGCCTCAAGTTGCACCAGGGGAGGTTTAGATTGGATATTAGGAAAAATGTCTTCACCGAAAGGCTTGTCAAGCACTGGAGCAGGCTGCCCAGGGAAGTGGTTGAGTCACCGTCCCTGGAGGTATTTAAAAGACATGTAGACATGGTGCTTAGGGGCATGGTTTAGTGGTGGACTCGGCAGTGTTAGATTAATGGTTGGACTAGATGATCTTAAGGGCCTTTTTCCAGCCTAAACAATTCTATGATTCTATGTTTCTAAGTTCATGAGGCTTCCCAAGGATGCAGCTGGAGAGCAGGGGTGGCTTTTTGTCTTCCCGTCTTGTATAAACTCTGTAACTTTCAATTTCCTTTATACAAGTACTCAGAAATGTTATTGCTGAAGGAGTAGACTAGCACCTACTTCCGTGTCTGTGGGATGCTCGGTATGATCAGACTGTGATTTCAAGGCTTGTCTCTTTACAGCGAGGAAGGCTTGGTGGTGGTGGTTCTCCCTGCCAAGTCTCCCAGCTCTGCATTTTCAGGGAGTTGTTTTTCACTGCTGCTTTTCAGAGCCTAAAATACACTACATGAATTCATGTTTCAAAGAACTGTTTGGCTGTGACTTTTGAGAGAATTTCTACAGTTGAGATCTTTGTATGAGTAAAGATACCTGGTCTACTTTTTGTACAAATCTACTTTATGGTCTATTTGAGTAGTTATTGGAGGTTAAGGTGCTAGCTGCAGGGCTTTGAGGCAGGAGTTCTGGGTAAGAATATGGAAAAAAGTATACAAAAAGCTGCTGTGGAGGCAAGAAAACAGTAGTATTTCTGAAAGTGAGCAGGAGTTGTTTAGGTGGATATTTGTAAACAATGAGTTTGAAGGATCTAATCCTTAAAAATATAGAATTCATAACAGAAAGAGGCATTTTAAAAAAAACAACTTGTATTGGAATTCTTTTTTTTGTTGTTGTAGTAGTAGTGGTACAGTTTGAACTGTGGTGTTTTCTGGTGTAGAAAGAGGCTGCAGCCCAAGTTAGCACAACTTACCTGCTCACTGTTCAGCCTGAGGTTCTCTGGGTACCCACTTGGTGAGAAGAGGGACTTTGGACCCAGTACCAGCTTGTGTAACGTTGTGGCCATTCATTCAAATGCTGCAACTCCACTCTCTCCTCCTTCCTCAGAACTACTAGTGGGGCGGGGTGCTTTTAGCCAGGCTGGGTATGGGTGTGTGTTGGTCTGTGGGATTTTGTTTGGTTTTGTTAGTCCTGAGGTAGAAGTGGAGAATTTACAGGGTTTGCATCTCAAAGGTTGTCTGCACAGATAAAAGAGGCAGTGTGGGGTAGGAGCTGGTCCCCGAAAAATAACTTCTTGAATTGATATGTTATCGAAAGCCTTATGTCTTGGAGGTATGGCCCTGCTCAAGGCCATTGATCTTAAGAGGAAAAGTGATCTGCAGTGAAAGCACAGCCTTGAGTTGGAGAGTTTAGTGTTTTCGGCTTTATGTGAATCACGACCTTAGATGGGGATCATTTTGTTCAGTTCTGTTGGTTCTATTATTAGTTAGTAATAATAATTATATAAAGCAAGTGTGCTTTTGCACAATATTTGACTGATGTGTAATATCATAATTTAAAGTAAAAAGGCATCTTCCTTGTTTTAATGATGTGTTAAACTCAGTCTAAGACTTCTAAGAAATCAATAGCAATAAAAGCACAGAGAAGGTAATTCTGCTGTGGTTTTTTGATGCATTTTCTGTAGAAAATACAAAATTGCTCATGTAATAAAAAGTAACAGTTTACTGTGCTTGTCAGTATGGTATCATAGTGTTAACTGAGCAACGTCAAACTTGAGCTCTTTTCATTACTTAAGAAATGGAATAAAAAGTTTCATTTGATCCTAAATGTCTATTGTATAAGGAAGAAACAAACAGGAGAATGCAGACTGAGCTTAATTGCTAATTTTGTTATCCGAACTGTCAGCCGCACAGCAGCTTTGATAGATCTGTAATTTTCTTGTACTTTTTACTATAAAAATACTTACTTTCCACATTAGTGTCTAGCAGAGCAGTTAGACAGTAGAGTTGACCTGGTCTGGGGGTCCTTGGCAAGTAAAAGGGCAGTCCTGCTTCCCTCTCCACCATGTTGTTGTCTTTTCTCCCATCCTTGGTTTCTGCTTTGTTGCATCTCGTGCTCATCTTCAAAACTTCCTTCATAGGCTGTTTCATTAAACAAGTCAAAAACTCTTCCCTTTTGTTTTTCTGTGATGTTTTCCGGCTGATTTTGCAGCCTGGGGCAGTTCACTTGGAGGGGCACAGGACTGCAGGGAAGGTAGTGGGAATATATAGCCAGGATCAGGGGGGTGAGTAGATGAGGGGTACACTGCTGCTTCCATCAGCTGTAGTCAGGTGCCCGTACATTTCTGTTATCTCTGACTGTTCCTGAGTATTGGAAAGGTTTCTTTCATTTGCTTTTTGTCTTTTGGAAATTTCATGCTCTTCAATTTTGGTACTAACAGGCATATTTTAGTGTAACAGAAATTTGAGAGGGCTTTTGAATGTGGCTTCTCAAGAAACCCAGCAATCCCTTCAAATCATTAAGTCAGTTTAGAAAACATTTTTGTGTTGTTTGTTAATAAAATCTGTTAACTTTGGGATGGCTTTGTTTGCTTGTTTTTTAGGTTGTCTGATATTTGTGTCAAAATAGTTCTTCCACTGAGAAAACTTTTGTAACCAAGAACCATGACAGCTGCAGAGAACGTGTGTTACACATTAATCAATGTTCCGATGGATTCAGAACCACCTTCTGAAATCAGCTTAAAAAATGACCTAGGCAAGTAACGGACGGTGATTTGAAGGATACTGCATCCTACCTGAGTTATTCTCGTATTCTCTCATTGTGCTTTTCTAGAATATTTTTTACATTTTATAAACTCAAACAAGTCAATTTGATGTTTATTTTGTTCTGTTGATTTTTGAAGTGTGTTCATTCATCTGCTTGCTGAGTTTTGAGAAACTTCATTATATTTATCTCACATGTTTTGGTTTTGGGTTTGGGGTATTTTTCCCCCTGAGTCTGTGCAAGTATTTGAAGTCTTTCTCTGTCTTTCTGCTTGAAGTAATACCTCTTTGGGCTCAGGCAGATTTAAGAAATGAAATTATAAGCAACAAGTTGTCTTGTCACTTGTTCAGTGCACTGCTGTATCTTGCTGGCGGAAATGGCAGTGTTTAGTGTACGTATGGCATCAGAGTGCATTGTAGTATCCTGGTATAAAAGGCTCTTTAAATTTAAACATTGAAACAGTCGTGAAATTTGTTGAACTCTGTTAATAACAATATGTTGATCCTAGAATTAAGTGCAGAATCCATGTTTATTCTCTAAATGTCTCTTGCTTCCTCTTTATCCATTTAGTAGAAGTAAGGGTGTGAAATTTATTGCTATACTATATTGCATTCCTTCCGAGACGGTTTGTATCTTCTGCCACTGACAATCAGTATTCCTCTTGAACTAACCATGACTTGTTAGCCTTCCTGATTTCATTTCCTCCTCCTCTAGAAAAAGGAGATGTCAAACTGAAGACAGAGGCCTTGAAGAAAGTAATCATTATGATTCTGAATGGTGAAAAACTACCTGGGCTTCTGATGACCATTATACGTTTTGTACTGCCTCTCCAAGATCATACCATCAAAAAACTGCTGCTTGTCTTTTGGGAGATAGTGCCAAAGACCACTCCAGATGGGAGACTTTTGCAAGAAATGATCCTCGTATGTGATGCATACAGAAAGGTATTATCTGATTGCTTATGTTCCTATACTGGATCTTTATAGCAAGTGTATAATTTTCTATTTAATATATCTGAAAATGGCTTTGCTCAGCATTTCCTTCCTAACCGTTTTGTCTCGGTGCTTCAGAGCTGGATAATTGTAGATAACCAGCAGACCTGCTACCAAGGAATTTTTATGTGTTTTCTTACTGTTACAACTTAAAAATTTAGTGCTTTTCATTTCCAAGTCAGTGAACCTCAGATATGAGGGGTAACCTAATCACCATCTTCATAGTGTCTGTGGTACATAGAAGGACACTATTTCTGGAATAACTTAATCGTGGTATATTTGGGATGCTCCTTCACAAAGATAATAAAGTCCTTCAACGTATTTGGGAATGGGTTGGAAGCAGGTGAACTAATATAAATATAGACTAGAGGTTAGAGATCAGTGTGGAGGAATGCCTGCAGGATGAGCTTTCACAGCCCTAGTAATCAGAGAAAACGCATACAATGCAGAAAAAAATAATCAGGCTTTGTAAGTTTTACTACACAGAAATATGCATTTTTAAATATTGTGGAACTGCAGTGTTTTAGGTAGGTGTTTCAGGAGAAGACAGTAAGGTTTCGTGCATGCTGGGAACTTGCACCATGGGAAAGCTTAGTGTGAGAGGACTAGCAAATGCATTCATTTTAGCTTAACTATTAGGCTGAGGATTCTGGCATTTCAAATATGTTTCTTGTTGATTTTAGGATCTTCAGCACCCAAATGAATTTATCCGAGGCTCTACGCTCCGTTTTCTTTGTAAGCTGAAAGAAGCAGAACTCTTGGAGCCTTTGATGCCAGCCATTCGTGCATGTCTAGAACATCGTCACAGCTATGTGCGCAGAAACGCAGTTCTTGCTATTTACACAATTTATAGGTAAATGTCAGAAACTATTTAAAGTCATAGATGCAGAAGACCAAAGCTAGCTTTAGTGATCTGGATAGGTTTTAAGATCTCATAAACATTTATCAGTCACTGGTGTGGTGTTTGGGGGGTTTTTTTTGTTTGCTTGTTGGCTTTTTCTTCTCTGTCTAATAGACTTCTCTGGAAAAGCAAAATGTACTGCTGTTGCTTTCTCAAGTATGACTGACGTCCTTATATTGCAGGTTAATTTGTATGGGCAAATGACTTTCTTAATGATCTAAATATTATTTATAGTAATCATTGTCCACAACCATAAATATAGAAGAATCCTTTCAGGAGTATGCATATATAAATTTATTTGAGGCAAGATATTCTTCATGTACTGCAGTTACCCTCTAAGCATTATTGCAGTTGTTACCTGAACAGTGTGGCTGAATGTTACTATTACACAGAAATTATTGATGGGGTAACATCTTAGCTGTCATGATAACAAATAATTTTTAAAGCTCCTTGAGGCTGTTCACAGTTTCAAATAGCTGCGCAAAAGCTATTATCACCGTTTTATGCTTTTTAAATTTTTGTAAGCGCTTGTCTTGAGGATTTGCACTTAAGCCTTAGGTTCTACTTACCAGTAGTTGTTTTAATTATGATTTTTTTTTTAAAGAAATTTTGAACATCTTATACCTGATGCTCCTGAATTGATCCATGATTTCTTGGTGAATGAGAAAGATGCAAGCTGCAAAAGAAATGCATTTATGATGCTAATTCATGCAGATCAGGTAAGGGTATTTGTCCTCAAGCTCGTTTGGTTTAAATACTTCAAAGTGTGCTAGGTAACTAGCTAGTAGTATGTTGGCAGTATAAACTATTTATATTCATAAAAAACCCATATGGTAGTTAACCTATTTGTGAAATATTTGGTACTGAAAAAGTTAAAGTAGGTCTTTAGGGTTGTCTTAATTTTAACGGAGAACTGCTGTATTTGGGGACGGCATAGGTCGGTGCTGAAAACTGTAATTAGTTTTGCCAAATGAACTTAACCAGATTGAGAACCTACTGTTCCCTACAGTTTTATAGCTTTTGTTGTTGCATGAGAAAGAAATGGCAATTTCTGTTTAGCGTTTTGGATTATTTTTTCTACAGGCAAGCGTATTTTATGCCTGATTACCATTAGTTTTGTCTCTCTTTTTGCCATTTGGATTAATTTGCTCTTCAGGTTTACAATGCTTTAGTAAATTGTTTTAAATTTCAAGTTGAATGGTGGAATATATGCTGGTGTGCGTTTTGATTTTTAAAATGTGTTTTGATTTAAAATATAGCTGAGTGAGCAAACTCAGAATAACTTAGAATAATTTAACTTTTATTTGTATAGGATCGAGCTTTGGATTATTTGAGTACCTGTATTGATCAAGTCCAGACATTTGGTGACATACTGCAGCTGGTTATTGTTGAACTAATTTATAAGGTAAAAGGGAAATGTTGTGGTACATTTAAAATAAATGTACATGTTAGATTATATTAGACTGCTTTTTAAAAGGGATAGACATTGCTGGAAAAGCCATTATAGCTAGCATTTAGTTCATGTCAGGAATATGTCATTGTTCAGTAGAGCTGAATAAGATTTATCTCTTGAAACAATAAACTGCTCAAGTGTGCACAGTATAGAGCAGTATGTCTCATCTGATTTGCTGTGATGCGGACTGTGTGTTATCAAACTGTTCTTCATGGACATGAGTAGGGCATCTGTTACAGAAGCTAGTAGAGCCTACATGCCCTGCCTTTTGGTCTGAGATTTTAAGACCTTGTAGCATTGTATAGAATTGTCAATAATAACTTTCTAAAAGCTTTTTAATTAGGTTTTTACAACTGTGAATGACACTTCTTATCTCCAGAAAGGGTTGTCACCTTTTGCTTAATTTTGTCCTCGTAAGATGATGGAGCAGTCAAGCTATACTATTGCTATTTTCTTTATGCACCAACTATGCACTGTTCTTATCTAGGTCTGTCATGCGAATCCATCAGAGAGAGCTCGATTTATTCGCTGCATCTACAACTTACTGCAGTCATCAAGCCCTGCAGTGAAGTATGAAGCTGCAGGTACTCTAGTTACACTCTCCAGTGCACCAACAGCAATCAAGGTATAAAAGTGATGTTTTCAGATGTTTCAGTAGCTTTTAGTGCACTGGAATGAGTACTGTATGTTGATACTTTGAAAGAGTGAAGGCTTTAGCAATATGGGGTGTTTAACTCTTTACATGTGAAACACCATCTGAAAATATCTCTTAAAATTGGTCACAAAAAAAGACCGAGACTATTTTGCAGACCTGCGGCTAGTGGACTTCACGTCACTTTGGTAGGGGACAAGCTTGAATACTGTGCAGACTGTTGTACGATAGTTGGTACCAACCTGCAATCTTCTCGGCATACTTGGCAAAGCAGACTAAAGCTGAAGATTTGCAGAGAACGAATGACTTTCTTTACTCATAAATATTACTCTTTTCAGACCAGGGTGGAAATATAAAGCAGTGAAGATTTACATTGATTACATTGACCTTGGGTTCCTAGATTTATGTTTGTACAGCTGATTATTTGAGATCACACAAAAGTTTTGAATTTGTATGGAAATTTCAAAAATAGAATATGCAAGTCTAGATTTAGAGTAAAAGCACTGTAAATAGTATTTTCAAAAGATCAGGAGGAATATTAATTCCCGTATTCTTCCTTTAGCATAGTCATTTTTGTTGAGTAGGAATATTGTACGTAGAAGCTGTTATTAAAACCATATCTAAATAGGCTAACACTGGCAACTATTTTAAATTGGTTTTCGTGCCTGGTTGTGTACATAAGAGCTGACCCAAGGCATGCCAGGAAAATTATCTCCTTATGAATTTCTTTGAATTTGAAATTAAGTCCATGTATTGTAAGCTGATGCCATTGTGAGCCTTCCTGTGTAGTTTTTGTCATGTGGTGGAACCGATGTTTACAGTGGACCAGGAAGTTTTAAAGGCTGTTCTCAAGTTCATTTCTGTGCCAACTGTTTGAGTAGTTGCTTTAGTAATAATGTAGAAGGTGTCTTCCTGAATTTCTCTCAGAAATTTGTCAGTTTCTCCTCTTCATTAATTAAAAAATGTTTTTGATCCTTTAATTTTAGGCAGCTGCCCAATGCTACATAGATTTGATTATTAAAGAAAGTGATAATAATGTGAAACTGATTGTTTTGGATCGGTTGATTGAATTAAAGGAGCATCCCTCCCACGAACGAGTGTTACAGGTATGTGAGCTGTCTCTTTTCCTGCAAGCTTATTGAAGGCTTTTCTTTCCTAAATGAAACTTTTGGGCGTTGAGATGTATGGAAAAATGTACTTCTGAAGGTTAAATCTTCTGCTGATGTTTGTAAAAACATATTGGATGAACTTTTATGTTTGTGACTTGCTGCTTTTATTGTCTGCATAAGAATTAACAATGGCAAATGCTGTCTTGATTGTAAGACTTAATGATGTAGCTTGCATGGTAGACTTTTATGTATGTGTAGAATGTATGAAATGAACACTGTGAAGCGCTTAATGCCTAGGATATCTTACTTGATTGTCAGTAGATCATATATTATGTATCCAGAAAGTCTCTGAAAATCATTGAGGACTGAAAATTAGAGTTGTATGAAAAGGAAGTAATTTAAAGCAGGAAAGTAGTTATTATGTTACTGTTTCAGGATCTAGTTATGGACATCCTCAGAGTGTTGAGTACCCCAGATTTAGAAGTGCGCAAAAAAACCCTTCAACTATCTCTGGATCTTGTCTCTTCAAGAAATGTGGAGGAGGTAAGATATATATTACTTTTGTTTCGTTACGCTGTTTTTTTATTCTTTGGAAAAATACAGGACTTTCTTCAATTTCATTTGATCTTTTCTGCAGCTTGTGATTGTTCTGAAGAAGGAAGTGATTAAAACTAATAATGTGACAGAGCATGAAGATACAGACAAGTATAGACAGCTGCTTGTTCGTACATTGCATTCCTGCAGTGTTCGGTTTCCAGATATGGCTGCAAATGTTATTCCAGTGGTATGCAAATGTTTAATTATATTGTCATTAAATATGTTCTAGCTATACCCAAAACCTGGAGAATAACTGAAGCTGAGGTGTTTCTAATAGCGGCCTCACACAAAGCAATACTATTTTTAATCCCTAAAGAAATATAGAACTTTTATGCTGTAGTTATTTGTCTTTTAAATATTTTTGAAGAAAGTGAGCTGAAGAGTATCTTTACTTAAAAGTACAATAATCTGTATCATTAGAGGAACAATTTTGGGATTATGATATTGGAATTGATTGGAATGTACTTAAGGTTGTTTGACTTCAGCTTTGTTTAGAGGAGATATATATGCAGTTTTCTGAATGTAGAAGGAAAATACTATTGTACAAACTTAGCTGTGCTGCTGTTTGTGCTCATGTTCACTCTTTTGTGCTAGCTGATGGAGTTCCTTAGTGATAACAATGAAGCGGCAGCTGCTGATGTCTTGGAGTTTGTACGAGAAGCGATCCAGCGATTTGATAACCTCAGACCTCTTATTGTTGAGAAGATGCTTGAGGTCTTTCATGCTATTAAATCTGTCAAGTGAGTCCAAAATATGATATCAAACAGACATTGGAGCACTCTGCGGCTCACTTACGTTGAATGTATGTTGTCATTAAATATGAACCAAAATCCTTACAACACACACACAAGAATAACTGAGGTTGAGGTATTTCGGGGGTAGATGATTTCTAGGTACAGCTTCCTTCTTGCCTGCTTGTACAAAAGATATATTGGGTGCTTGTTGCCAACTCTGAAGCGATATATTAGTTAAAACAGAGATACTAAGGGATTATTGCAGCAGGAATTTGGACTTGTAGGCAACTGGAAATACTTACTGTACGTTTATTAGAAAACATAGACTGGGCTTTGCAATCTGCAAAGCTGCTTTTAGTACCTTTCAGACCTCTAAAAACTTGATTTCCTGATAGACCTGCAAAGGTTAAGTCGTAGGAGAACTTGTGTGTATCAAGACACCACTCTGCCATTCTTCCAATACACAGGAAGCTCTGAATCCTATCTTTATCATCATCTCATTAAGTGGGAAAAAAAGCTCTGAAGCTTTGCTATTTTTTCCTTAATCTTCATTCATGTTCTTGTTTTTTATTTTCTCCTGTATGAAGGAAAAGTTAGTTTGTCTCAGTTAACTGGAGAAACTACAGCTGACTTCATTCACTTATAGTAGAGTTATTTCATTGTGATCATAATGGAATTTAATTTTCTGAATATCAAGATTAACACAGGGGGGATCAAATTTGTAGCAGAGAATATATCTCATTTGATATATTTCCTTAGTTTACTAAGGCTGAAAGGATGATTGTTCCTGATGAAACTTGCTTTCTGTCAGTCGCATCATCTTGAATTTGTTAAGGCTGGCCTTTGCCACCTGACCATAAATCACTTCCATTGGTGCTAGTTTATCATGAAAGCATGACTTAAGTTACTGTTCTTGTCTTAGGATTTATCGAGGAGCTTTATGGATCCTTGGAGAATATTGCAGCACAAAGGAAGATATACAAAGTGTAATGACAGAAGTTCGCAGATCACTTGGAGAGGTGTGTTTACTCTGTTAGGCTAGCTCTTTGTGGTTTTACTTACTATTATGCAGTGTGTTTTCTAAGAAAAAGATATTGTTAAAAAATCAGGTATGATGCAATAGGGTTTTGAGCACTTGTGGTATGTAATGGCATTCATTATTCTTTTTTTTTTTTTTAAGTAGCATACCTGAAGCTAGCATGTCCTGAGAATAAATGATATCTGTTAAGAGGGGAGATGAGAAATTCCTTATTTCAGAAAATTATGACAGCTTTAAGATATGATTTAATTATATCCACTAACAAAGGACAAGTGCTTTAAGTCTGGGTTGTTCTGAGGGAGATCTAAGACAATCTTGTGCAATGTGAGCTTTTATGCATGGGTAGGAAGCTTCTGTATATATTTCAACATCTGCCTGTCTCCTCAAATTCTCTCAAAACAGTTGCACTGTAACCTTTTACTTATAAAAACCTTAACAATGCAGATAATTTTTATTAAAACCTTCTGCAGAACAAAAATATCTTTTTTGTATTAATTGTGACACAATTGTTTCTTCTTTGTTTCTAGATCCCAATAGTTGAATCTGAAATCAAGAAAGAAGCTGGTGAGCTAAAACCTGAAGAAGAGGTACCTGTGGGTCCAGCCCAAAAATTGGTGACAGAGATGGGCACTTATGCAACACAGAGTGCTCTCAGTAGTTCCCGACCTGCCAAAAAGGAAGAAGACAGGTATTTAAGATTTCATACTAAGCCAGGAGTGACTTGGTTAATTTTGTTGTGGTTTTTGTTTTGTTTTGTTTTGTTTCTAAAGTTGTATTGTCTCTCACACGGAGTTTAGTGGTTCAGGTAATTTCCTATTTTAAGGTATTATGCCAAGTAGATGGTATCTGATAGAAAGTTGCCTAATTGCTTAGGATTTGTAATCAAACCTTTCTGTATATCAGGAAGGGCATTATTAATTATAGTATCCTAAATTCTAGCCGATTCTTTATAATTTATACATAAAGTCCCCATAGAATTTGAATTGGATACAGAAATGTTGCTTTTAAATGAAAACATTTTTTCTTAATATCACCTTGCACTATTTAATACTTGCTATAGTTTATTTCATTGGTAGCTAGAACAATTGCTATATTTCCTTAATTACTGCAGGTGGGCTGCTTCATCTTGACTAGTTATTATCATATCAGAGCTACAATGAAATTATTATACATTACACTTTTCACTCCCTATTCTGTGCGGAAATAGCTGTGTGGCTTGTGCATGTGTCTATATCTGGAAAATTACTTCTAGAGGAAAAAAAAACTTTGGAGACTGTTCAAGCTTGTTTTGTTGGTACAGTATAGATGTTACGGTATGAAGATAAGTAGGCTAAAGAGTGTCATCCAAAACTAGTTTTCTGATTATCATTTGTCTTTGCAGACCTCCGTTACGAGGATTCCTGCTTGATGGTGATTTCTTTGTTGCAGCTTCCCTTGCTACAACTTTAACTAAGATTGCTTTACGATATGTGTCACTAGTTCAGGAAAAGAAGAAACAAAATGTAAGTCATCTATTGTGTTTTCACTGTAGTTGCAAAGAAGAGCTGGTTGTTGCCTTTTTACTTTTAAACAGATGCAAAATGGGTTAAGTCCAAAGTGAAGTGCCAGTTACATAATTGGATAATACTGATTATTTGGGTCACAAACAGGGCCCACTGCTTTCCAGCCACTCTATCTACGTAGTCTCTAAGTTATGCTGCTTGGTTTCTACATAACAAGTCCCAAAAAAAAATAAGTAATCTGTTCAGAGATTTTTATGATTTGATTAATGTGCACCTTTTTGTAAATAAGTCAGAAATAAACATTTCTGTCAAGCTATGTAATGCGCAATAACCTCCTCCTATTCTCTTTCCTTTGTCCTCCATTTCAGTCCTTTATTGCTGAAGCTATGCTGCTGATGGCCACTATTCTCCATTTGGGAAAGTCCTCTCTTCCTAAGAAACCGATTACAGATGATGATGTGGATCGTATTTCCTTGTGTCTGAAAGTTTTGTCAGAATGTTCTCCTCTTATGAATGATATTTTCAACAAAGAATGCAGGCAGTCCCTCTCGCATATGCTGTCAGCCAAGCTAGAAGAGGAGAAACTTTCCCAGAAGGTGAGCTACTACAAGCATGTAACCATAAACACTTGGGAGCTTTTACAGATGTTCACATCCAAGCAGGTCCCCAAATGTCGCCATTTGACTGCGTGTTAAGTCAGCCATCATTTGGCTGTGTCTATGCGCTAAGGAATGGTATTCATTGTGAATTCTTGAATATTTCTCTTCCTGCAGAAAGAATCTGAGAAGAGGAATGTGACAGTTCAGCCCGACGATCCCATTTCTTTCATGCAGCTTACTGCTAAAAATGAAATGAGCTCAAAAGAAGACCAGTTTCAGCTTAGCCTTCTTGCAGCAATGGGAAACACACAGAGGAAAGAGGCTGCTGATCCTCTTGCATCCAAACTCAATAAGGTAATGTGAAAGTCAGTGTTTTAATTATGTGCACTTTGTGCTGCTTATGCACAGGATCAGCTTTGGGAGTTGCAGGCTGGAACTGATGAACCAGGCTATGCTGGTTGATTGGAAAGACTGGGGTATTTTCTAGTTAGGATCAGGAGAAAGAGAAAAGCCCTTGTGCTTAAAGTTGTTATCTTCTTCATGTGGGAGGGGAAGAATAAGGAGGAGACTTGGAGAGTGCTGAGCTGGTGGGATGTGGAGAAGAAATCAAGATTTCCACTTAAATATGAGGAAAAACTCCTTTGCTGTGCGGGTGCCAGAGCAGCGGCCCAGGCTGCCCAGAGAGGCTGTGGAGTCTCCTTCCCGGGAGACATTCACACCCCGCCTGGACGCGGTCCTGTGTCCCCTGCTCTAGGTGTGCCTGCTCACGCAGGGGGGTTGGACAAGATGATCTCTTGAGGTGCCTTCCAACCCCTACCGTGCTGTGATTCTGTGATTGTTTGCCCGTCTGAAGAGCACAGTAAGGTTCACAGCAGGGAGAGCAGGGATGTCACAAGTGATTAAGAACCCCTTTCTTTGGCTGCTGTATTCTATTGCCAAGTGCAGTACATCCTTGTTTCACTCTTTATATCTTTCTTTGCTGCTGGTTAGCAGGACCTGCAGAGAAGGTCCAAAGAGAAGAAATCTCTTCTCACAACTTCTTTAAATACTACTTTCTAGAGTAAACTTGTGGTGATTGTTTGCAGTGGTTTTTTCAATTTATTTTTTTCCTGTTTTCTTACCAGTAAGTTATTTTTGTGAAATTAAAAGCTCTTTGCACACCTGCTTGATTTGGAGACTCATGTTAAAGAGTAATAGATTTAATTGAACCTTATTTTTACTTTTTGTCATTGTTTGACTTGATTCCATGTTTTAAACTGGTTTATAAGAAAAATACCTTAAATTGTTTTCTTTCACAGGTTACTCAACTGACAGGTTTCTCGGACCCCGTCTATGCAGAAGCGTATGTCCACGTCAATCAGTATGACATTGTGCTGGATGTGCTTGTGGTCAACCAGACCAGTGATACTCTGCAGAACTGCACACTAGAGCTAGCTACACTAGGTAAGGAGTACTGGTGGAAACAAAGCAACCGTTGGACGGTAGTGAGGCACTGGGCATTGGCACCTAGTTGTAAGGGGTTTCTGAAATGCTTCTGAATACTTACAGATTTATGCCTGCTAGTTGCCATTTTGAAAAGATGTTTCTGAATGCCTTTAAAAATATATTTTTCTTCCAAAAGGTGGAAGACTTGTATCTACTGGCACGGACAATACTCTCTGGCGATATAAACCATAGTCGGATATGGAACTTTTTCATGCTTTTTTCACTAGAAAAAGCACGTTCCATTTCCCCTTCTCCCTTCTTCCTGAAATACGGGCAGGTTTTTTGATATACTTATTCCCCATTGTGCTGTTACCATAGAGCAAGAGGACAAAATCCAAACTGGTATGGAGCAAATGTCAGGCAACAGAAAGCAATCTGCCCTAGGTGGTTCTTGCACTCAGCCTGAAGTACTTAAATACTGCGTTTACTCAGCTGAATCCATTCCCTGTACCAACAGCTGTACCAGAGGCTTGCTTGAACAATATTAAGACTTCATTAACCCCTTTAGGGGAGGGACTGGAGCAGATAATCCAAGAACAGTAACCAATTTCCTATTAGTTATCTTCTGTTTTGGCAGTCAGGAGTTGAAATATGTTTACAACATACTAGGAGAACACATTTATATACTTTCAATTGAGGTAAGTATGACTGGAGGGGCATACCCTTCCTCCTAATCTTTTGTAAATCATTTGATCAGCCTAATGATGGAGATAAATAAAACAAATATATTAATAGTTTGTAATTTTCTATTTATCAGCTCAGTAAAGTGGAATTCTGTATTTCCCAGTTGGTGTCTTCAGATATATTGCAAAACCTGACTTGATGCATCACTCGTGTGTAGAGCTGATGCTGGTCATGCTGTGTTCTCAAATTGCACAGTTTGATAGAACTAAGGAGTCTTTTACAATAGCTTGCTGAAGGATTAGGAAAAGTACATCTCTTACTGTTTCCTGGGAGCAATTACATTCAAAATCAAGGTGATACTTTGACCTGTTTATAAATAGCTAAGTGCATGTAATAGTGGATGTTGAACTTTGGTTTTGAGACACTTGACTGTAGGATTAGATATTATGTTGTCAGTGATTAAAACACAAGGTACAATTAACCATTTCCTGATGGTTAAAAATGTAATACTAGACTCAATCCGAAGCCCATTTAAGTCAGTATTTACATGTGTTTTCATTGGGGTTTGGGTGACTACACTAATATTTTAACTGAAATTTTTAATTATTTTGTCTTGCAGGTAGCAAGTATTTTAAAAAAACACAAACAAACAAATGAAAAACCCCACACAAAACAAAAAGTCCAAATCAGCTAATATGTTTATGGCAGTATTTAGTGCAACTCTGTAGACATTAGAATTGAATGACAAGAAAAAAAAAATTTTGTGCCAAAAGCTAAACTCTTTGTGTACTGGTAATGTTCCCTGATCCCCACCTCCCAATTTCTTTTCACAGGTGACTTGAAACTTGTGGAAAAACCATCTCCTCTGACACTTGCTCCACATGATTTTGCAAACATTAAAGCTAATGTCAAAGTTGCTTCAACAGAAAATGGAATAATTTTTGGTAATATTGGTAAGTTAACAATTCAGTGTGCAAAATTAACATTAATGTGTAGCATTTCTTAACTGCTTAATGAGCTCAAAATAATTAAAACACTTCATACTGGAAGAGGAAATTAAATGGTCTACAATGTATGAATATTTTGTGATGGGTTTTTAAAAGTTTATATCACTTTTACTTAAAATCGTGGTAGAGCATGCTACCTTTAGAATGAGTGTCAGCATGATACTTGAACCCAAATCTATGAATTTGAAATGAGCTAGGCAGCTTTGCCTGAAAGACCAATATAGTTAACTTAAAGTTCTGTGGCAACTGGGTAAAGCACTTGAAGAGGACAGAGGTCAGCAATGAGATTGAGCAAGTGTTAACCGTTGTTAACTGGCAGGTGGTAACTGAGCACTCTTATGTAGTGCAAATCCACTTTTTTAAACATTACAGTGGTTTGTGTTTTATATTGCAGTGTATGATGTCTCTGGAGCAGCCAGCGACAGAAACTGTGTTGTTCTCAGTGATATTCACATTGACATCATGGATTACATCCAGCCTGCTTCTTGTACGGATGCGGAGTTCAGACAGATGTGGGCAGAATTTGAGTGGGAAAACAAAGTTAGTTTTATTCTTTGTATGTTATTTGGGGGTTTTGTTGATGAGATATAATTCTGTCTCTTGGTTCTACATCAGCTCATTACATCAACATTCTCTCTTGTGATGTAAACCTAATTCAACGTCCATACTGAATGTTGGCCTCAAGTAACTCATTCTCTCACTGTTATCTTACCTGTTTCACAAGCTTAGTGATGCAATATCTAGTTTTTCCTTACAAAAGAGGTATGTGCATTGAGCCTTACCTCCTGTATAGAAGGTGTCCAAATTGCCTGGTGATTGCTGTGTATTTCAGCTCAAAGGTGAGATAGCAACAAGTATAAGCTTATGCTGAGACTGCAGAATTAGTCATACTGCTTAGCGTCTCCAGTTCTGAACTACATTGTTTTTCTGGGTTTGGTTTTTTTTTGTTTTGTTTTTGGTTTTGTGGGCTTTTTTGTGTGGTGGTGGTGGTGTTTTTGTTTTGTTTTGTTTTGTTTTGTTTTAAATCATAGAATGTTTTGTGGTGTAAAAGACCTTTTAAAGATCATTTAGTCCAACCCCCCTGCCATGGGCAGGGACATCTTTCACTTCATTACTTTGCAACACAGCTGTAGCATACAGAGTGGTTATTGGTGCTACGTAAGACCATGAAAATGGTAGGTACGCTTAATGTTAGAAGGTGCCCAAACTGTTAGTTACAGACCTGTTAAAAAAGGGCTTAAGGGAGATAATCTCACACAACAGAGCAACATAATTTAAGAATACACTAGAAACATTAAAACAGAATGGGTTACACAAACTGTAGCCTTGTTTACTTCATGGATTTAAGTTCCCTCAAAGGGAATTTGTAAACAATAAATTTAAATCCATAATATGTGAAGCCTTAGTAATTTGTAAACTAGTCCTAAAAGATGTGTTTAAAAAGCAATTTAAACAAGACCCACAATACTCAATATGAGGAAGCCAACACAGCCCAGAGAGCTTTGTTGCTGGAAGGGAAGTATGAAAGTAATTTTATGATTGGTTGAAAGCAAGCTTTTGGACTAGATACCAGTTTTTCTTGTGCTGGCAATGTATAAATTCTATTCCGACAAGAAGTATACTATTTGCTGTGGAGAGTCTATGTATTCAGCAGAGTATCATATTCACCTAATACGTTTTGGAAACCATGGTCGTAGCATGGAATTCGCACCCTTTAACAAGTGGATGGCAGGAGGTGAAGACTTTGTATGATGCCATCACATAATGTGATTTGGAGCTAGCTTGCTGAAGCGTTCCTCAAGAAGAAATGTAGCGGTGGTAGTCTTCTGTATAGAACCCTGAAGAAGAGATGGTTTCAGAAATGCCTGAGGTGCTAATTAACGTAATTGCCATTTTTTTCCCTTCTTGAAGGTTACAGTGAATACTAATATCATTGATCTAAATGAATACTTACAGCACATACTGAAGTCAACCAATATGAAATGCCTGACTCCAGAGAAGGTAAGCTATTTGCTTGAAGACTTTTAGACACCCTCTTTAGTTTGTGTGCTTTGTTTCATTTGTTTAGCATTTGTTATAAATATTATTTGAGATGCTTGTTTACAATATGAAATAGTACATCAAAGTTTTTAAATGAGTGCTCTGAAATGAGTAAAAGCAAGTTGATGTTATCAAAATTCTGTGTTGCTTAATCACTTTAGCTATTTCTTGCCCAGCTAGAAAATCAGAACATCTGTTTTTATTTGTAGTAGCTAAACTGTGGTATAGATTTGATGGAACCATATGGTTTTATACAGGGTTTGGGGGGTTTTTTTGGTAGCACCAAGTTCTTTCCTTCTCTGTCAAAATTTGCTTTTCATTTGCCAATTAAGCCTTTTTGTTGTAAAGCAAAAAAAATAAATATATACAATATCTCTTTGCTTTTAAGATATATATATGTTATTAGCTAATATATGTATAGTAGCCAAAGTAGGTATAGTAGCTATTGCTACTATTTAGCTTCTCTATCATTTTGCTGTTCATTAAATCAGATCATAAAATGCCATCCTACCTTGTTTTGATGAGTATTGTAGATTGCATATCTTTAAATATTAATTTTAGAAGAAGGCCACGACTGTTTCCCACTGCATGATTCTCACATTTTAAAAGATGTTGTATGCAAAGAAAGAAGTTTAGATACTGGTATCTGCCTAGCTATGTGTAGGATGAATCAAAATGTATTTAAAGGATTTTGGCCTTTCTAAAGAGTTCAAATGTGCTTTTTGTAGGCGCTCTCTGGTTATTGTGGCTTTATGGCAGCCAATCTTTATGCACGTTCCATATTTGGAGAAGATGCACTTGCAAATGTCAG
>VZTV01101703.1:0-13733 GCA_013400875.1 Anhinga rufa
AAAAAAAAAAAGACATTTTACCTGGTAAGTTCATTAAGCATTACAATTATTTCCATTCTAATGCTGTGGGATCTCTATCATTGGAAATTTCTAAGGACAGGTATGACATGATTAATCCTATCTCTGGGTTGAATGAAATAAATGGCTTCTTGAGGTCCCTGCATTTGCCACAGTTCTGGTGATCTCGATTAAGTATCTCACCCATAAGGCTGTGATTCTTTGGAGGAACTCTTTTTCCCTCTTATTTCAGAGCATCACTCCATCCCCAATAGGAATGATAAGGTTGTTGACATCTCAAGACATAAAGAATTGCTGTGGGAAAGGAAATAGCCTTTTTCTTATCCATCTGTATCTAGATTGCTGGGTTTTCATCTCTAAAAAGTCAGTTTTGACCAAAATGGCTTAAGTGATAAAAATATCTAATATGTTCTTTTCTTTGTGTCTCCATTTTTCTGTATTTCTGAAAAAAAACAAACAACCCAAAAACCAGGAAAGCTTTTAGAGGAATTGCCTGAGATCAGGAAAAGTTCTGGCCACACACAGACTGCATCTACTGCACTCATGAATGTTACTTTGCTAATTAGGAGAGAAGAAGCTTGAGTCTTGTACAGAGTTCAAACAGTCAACCTACATTTTTGGAAAAAAATCCCTCCAAAACCAAAACAGGAAAGCATGAGCTCATCGCAGCCAGGCATGGCTTTTTCTTCCATCTGTAAAGAGGTAACAGTTTTCCTCTTGGCACATTTTCCATGATATCTATAGCATGTAAACCTGTTTCAAGGAGCTGCCGGCGATGAGCTAATACAGTGTAATAAAGTTGTTATCCTTTATTCTGCAGCAGGTTTACAAGTGAGTAAAAATGATTTATGAATGATGCTGAAAACTAGATGTCTTTCTGTCTTTTACACAACGTGGAAACGGAGGGACAACCCAGGACCACAGAAAGGGTTTCATGCACAATAAATGCATTTTCAGGCTAATTTGTCTGTGGAACATAGAGACAGAAGGAAGCAATGAATCCAGGAGTGTGTTAGGAATCAGAAGTTCTGAAATGTGGTGTGAACAAAATAAGCAGGAATATTAATTGATAATATTTTTATATCAATATCTTTTAAGACAGGTATGAAGAAGTCGCCCTTTTTTCCTGCCGAAGAGTAAGAAATGAACAGTCAGGTGTATCCCATAACATCAGTATTTAGTGAAGGATTTTTTCAGCTTACCTCTGGACTAAACAGTTGACTAGCACAGAAATATCTGTGCTCCCTTTCTGAGCTGAACGCTCCATGTAGCTTTTTATTTTAGTCTTTATCACAGGGATGCATTTCTTCCCATCAAAGTCATGCTGAAACATCAGTGGGAGCCCTTATTGCCATCAGAGCTATATAGATTAATACTATATTTCATAACTACTCTTAGGAAGGAATGTAGCTTCCCTGGAAAAAAAACCAGAATATTTGGAAATATCTGGGAAACTTCTAAAACTCAGCTACTGCGAGGACAGAATTGGTTACAGACAAGTAAATTGTGCATTTAAAATTTACACACAAGTAAAGCGTGCACCTGCCAATGGCCATTTCCTACAGCACATCAAGGCAGGAACTCACCTCGAAGTCTCAATTTCACAACGCGAAGGGAACCCAAAAGGTCGGGAGCCTGGAGGGCAATCAGCACATCAGTGTGACGGGGCTTGTTTGCGCTCCTATAATTGTTTTATGAAGCCCGCATGGTAATTTGGGACGCAGTTTTTAAATGGATGGTTTTAAGAAAATTGCTAAGATATTACAGGATGGGAAAGACGAATTTCCTTCAATTCCCGTAACCCAACGTTGTGAAACTTCTGCAACAGGCAAGAGCCCTGTTTCTTCCTTGACTTCCACCTCACCTCCTGAGGACCTGGCATAAAGCAACCTGATGTGACGGTGGCTTACGCTCCAACATTAACGGCTGCTAAATCAGACCAGACCTGAGTTTGTTTTATTAGCGTGACTTTTGCCCCCGCTACCGATGTTGCGTGTTCAGACCCCCTTTTGCCAGGGGAAGCATTAGGAGGGCTCTCCGAGGCAGGGCTGCCCATACAAACGTGACGTGGGCTCTTACAGTTTCACAGCATTTCTGTGGTTGGAAAGTACTTGCACTAAAAAATGCAAAAGCCACAGCAACTACATCCTCATTATTCAAGTGCTCCTGCGTACGAGGTGTCATTGGCTTTCTCTGGAAGTTGTCTGCCATCCTCGTTCTCACAGTCTGCTGTGGCTTCTTCAGCAGTTCTCCACCACCTGCACCTTCCCATGCTGTCTGCAGGTTTCCTATGCTTTAATTTCCACCTCCAACATCTCCTTTGGCTGGAAACTTGGTCTTTCTAATCGGCTTCTTTTCAGAATCCTGAAATTCTTTATTTTAGAAGAAAATATGACCATTGTAAGAAAACTCAGCAACAACAGCTGGCTGATCAAATATACATAAGGAAGAATCTGCTGCCTGGTCTTTTATGGCTCTCTTTTTCCTGTAGTCATCATCCAACTCTTTTTTCCTGGTATGACATTATAGCATATTACACGACTTGTCTGTCAAAGGCCTTGCCTGAAACACACTCTCAGCATTAAACTGCTCCTGACTTCCAGACTGCCATTGCTCAGGATCAGGCATTAGCTTAGATGTTTGTTAATCGATAGGTTTCAGATCTGTGACACAAAATAAAAACATTAACAAGACAAATAATAACAAGGTTGAGCTAAAACGGAGTTTTGCTGCAAGGCAAGGAGCAGCACTCGGCTGTCTCCTCCTCAGAGCAAAGCAGGGATTGCATTTTTAGACTCTTCTCCACTGTTTTTCACAAACTTAATTCTGATTATTTCTTCTAAGAAGAAGCTCTACTGGGCAGGTGGGGATAAAGCAAAATTTGGCTTAGTGCTAGGCCCTTTATCCCATCTCAGTGGATGGTTGAGCTCTTATTTGTGATGTAAGTAAATGGTTTAGGACAAAAGTGGATACTCCACATCTTTATCCGGAAGACAATCAAGATAATGTTGAAACACTGAAAACATTCCGTAAGTCCACGTACAACACTGCAATATTGCATAAAAGCACTATAATATACTATGACATAATAAAAATAATCTTGCAGAATATTTCTACGCTAACAGATCGAGACACTCAAAGACATCACTCATTTCAGGTTGACTGAGTTTTGCACCACCTGAACCAATTTACATTATCCCAAATTTAATGTACTGCGTTGCATTAATTTAGGAAACAACGCATCAGTATGATCAGCGATACAGTAACTGACTCTTTACATGGTATCCAAGTTACCTGAAAACCCAAATTATTTCATATTCAAAGTAAAAATAATCTGCACATTTATGGCTCTTAATGACTAGATCAAGTGGAAAACCTGAATGCATATCCATCAGGGATTGTATGCATAGTTAATTAAGTATGAAATAATAAATGCCTGATTTCTACAGGATAGGGTAAACATCCAATTAAAATAAGATGCAGCGTACACTTTTCCTTCTCATTAGTCAAAGCATAAAGCATTTTAGCATTTCCTAAATAATTTACTTGTATTAAAATAAAGTGAAATGCTTAAAACATTAATAGGGTACTTTACAATGCTGTAGTCAATAAGTTGCTNAGACGATGCCCGGGAGCAGCTTGGTGGGTGCAGGTTACACCACGCCATGCCCTCAGCTGTTGGACAGCTCAGGGTAACATAAAAAACGGGATCAGTGCTTTTAGAACATGAAGAAATGGTCTCTTGACCCAAAGATAGTCTAAAATGACAGAGTGGCACGGACCGGGGGTGTGGGCTGCTGAGCCACGTTCATAACACCAACCAGCGGCTCTCCATAGCACATCTGGTAGCCAGGAAGCCTGGGCATGGCAGGCAATCGCCGACACCACCACCAGCAACGCCGTCCCTCTACCACGCAGTCCAATTAACCGCGTAAATATTTTGTTTCCAAACCCATGGATTTATAATGCATTTGGTCAACTTCTGTAAGGACGTGTGGTGTTGACGCAGCCCACGCGTGCTGGACCATAACCCTTCCCTGGACTGAGGGCAAGGGCAGAATTCTCAATTTTCAAAAGCCGGATGGGCACAAGTGGTTTCAGAGCTGTGAATTTGAACAATCTGGGTTACCGATATGTGAAACACAGCAGGCATTTCAGCTTCAATTTTCTGCTAAGAGTCAAGGTATGGATGTTAAAGCTGGGCTTTCTGGTGAAAAAACCACATGTACTGACTATCCAAGCAGATTGCTGGATCCAGTGAATTAGGGCTGCAGGACATTACCAGTGAGTGCATAACAGGTTTGTGCAACAAAACTGAATTAATATATTCTTCCCATGGATCAATTTGCATAGTAGAGGAAATTTCCTTAAAAATGTTTCATTATACAGATATGGCTATAATAAATAAGAATTAATTTCATAATAAGAAATTATTAAATACTGTCTTTTATCAAGCACAGTAGAGAATATCCTACTAAAAACTTAGATTTACAGCTCGGATAATATATAGAAACATGGCATTTGGCTGGGACAGCTTTTAAGATTTTTCAAATGCTAGAATCACTTTTCATTAAAACTGTGACAGAAACTGAGAAACTGGCACAGTGCCTTTTCTTATATGTACATTAAATCATGCATTTCGTGGCAAGATTTTTACATTTTTTTCTGTTTATAGAAGTCACGTACAATATCTTCCTTGAGTCACACCGACATCCATCTGTATAAAGACAGATATATTTGCCATGTAAAGAAGAGCGTGTTAAAAATGCGCTGCCCCCCAAATCCTTTGTGGCGGCACGCTCCTGCGGGTACGACTCCCCCGTGCTGGTTGCTTTCAGTAGCCGATAAATGAAATTATTGAAAAGCAACTGTGGACGAGGCTATGCCAACCTTCGCTCTGCTGGTGGGCATGCGAGAAAACGTCTCTCTGGGTACACGTTGTGAGAAAGCGCTCCGTACTGAGGAGCCGCCCTTTTTTTGTAGGTCCCCTGCGCTATTAAACGTTCAATGCTGTACAAAATGGAAGTGGCACTCCTCTTTTCTCAGGACCTGCTGTGCTGCAGCACCTTTTCTTTACTAGCTATATTTTTATGAGAAGCTGTTCTTACAAAATGCAATTTAAGGACCTTTAGTGGTACCCTTTTGTAAGCTAGGTATCATAAGCCTGGGAAAGAAATTAAAACCAGCTTTAGTCCTGAAAAGACCTTCGCCTCGGGGAACGACTCATTATTTGAAAACAGAAAAGATGATTAGCACAAAACAGAGCAATTCAAGCTGACAAATTCCGCCTAGAGTCTCCAGGGCCTCCGTTAGGTGAGGGAAGAGGCAACGTGAACCTTTCCTAGGGCTGCCCCTGCGAGGCTTGCTGTCCTTGGGCCACACTGCAGGCAGGGTGACTTCGTCTCCCCACCGTTGGTTTATGAGCATCACCGAGACCTCCTGGAAATGAACACACTTTTTTCTCATGATCCTCATAGAAAAGAAACACAGACACCATCTTCAACTTCCCAAACTATTCTGTAGCTATGCAAAAGGAAAGGACCCGCTCTCACTGTCTGCCACTCGCTGCTTTCTACAGGAGTCTCGTTTCTATGACAAGGTTGGTGGAAGCCTAAATTAAATTTGGGACCTAATTTTAAACAGAATCTCAACCTCCTGAGTAAACAATAGATGGAGCCTGCCTATTAAATCATCATGTTTTAATTAAATTCTTTGCAGCTTGTGAGTTCTTTGAACTGAGCTAGGTGATAAATGCATTGTAATTTTAATAGGGTTATATTTTGTGCTAAACTCACATAGAGCGGCGACACAAGATATATACCGTGTTACCACAAAATACTGCATGGTATTTTGCTGATAATTGCCCACTTGGTATATGACAGGGTAGCTTCATGGAAGAAACAAAGGCAATGTAAAGTGGGTTATTTTCAATTACGGACTTAAGATTCAGAAGCACACGGGTATTTGTGGCACTAGCAAAAAAAAGCTTATATTCTTCATATTAATTATTTAGGGTCCACCGACACCAGAGGGAAATCCACCTATTGCTTTGAACAGCTTTTGGATCAGGTTCTTAGTGTGTTATTGAAATAATAAAGTAAACAAGAAATCCACAAAAACGAAAGAACCAAGTACGGCTTCTTTCAGTAGTACGTGAAATAGCATTAAGTCTGAGTGAGAGAGGCCCAAAGAAAAACACCGACAATTCTTTTTTATTTAAACAACACAGCGAGGCTTAGGAAGTCGATTAAAAACCAGAAAAAGTTGTAACTTTAAAATGACCTCCAGCACCATCACTGAATATCTCTGCTTCTTTATCGCAGCCTTCGTGAAGCTATCTTCCCATAATGCTACTGGCATCATAAAGTTTCCCAGTAGGAAATATGACACACTCTTAAAACATATGTCAGAGATTTCCAGAATTGCAAACATGGTATTTTAGGGGGTGAGATTCCTTTCCTCATAAAAGCATCTTTAAATTGTCTGACAGAGAAAATTCATATCAGGAATAAAATCCTGGCCCCAACGGAGTCGATGAGAGTTTTATGCTTGATGCAAGTGGAACCAAGATTTCATCTCCACTTTTTACAGTCATTCCTGTATGTAAGTACATGCTGATCGTGTCAGCGTCTGCCTTGTCACCGAGGGGGGATGAATTGAAGGGGCCGCGCTCTGCCTCTGAGCTGGAGCCCACCGCGCCTCCCCTGCGGCACACCTCTGCCCGTGCCCCGGCTGCGCTTGGCTCCCGGGCTTCCTGATGGGTGCCGCTTTAGAAACCTGAAAATAAATAAATAAGGCACGAACCCCGTACACTGACATGTGTGACTGATGCTTAGAAACCATAATATATAATGCCACACTTGATAGGTTTCTGCTTGTAGAGACCTGATTATTCCACCTGGATAGTGGCTTAAACAAAAGAACAACCAGACAAAAGAAATATATGTGCAAAGTCCAAGAAGCAGGCTATTATTTTCAATAGAGGTGTTGTGGTTTTTTTTTTTCCCTGGCATTAGCTGCAGTAAAATGAATCATGCGGAGCAACATTTTTCACAAATCCCAAACATCCTACATTCACATAAAACTGATGTACACCAGGAACGTTCACTGGGCTGTAGAATGGGAACAAAGAGGGCTGCAGACATACAATTTGTCATCCTGATTTTATATAATAACAGGATATAAGCATATAAATAGATAGGTTTGGCAGGTGAAAAGGAAAATTATAGGGAGAGGGGAATATTGTGGCTAAGTCAACAGTAGCCATACTGCCAATAGATCCTTTTGCCATTTGACAGCTGTCTTACAAAAGGGCTGAAAAATCATGTTTGCTCAGATCAGCCTGATCTCTCTTTCTGTTATTTTCATATTCCATGAAAAAAACCAACATATTCAGCTTCTAACTTCAATTGAATTACCATGAAATGCACATATCTGAGTATGTGCTTTCTGAACCTCCAGCAATAGATCTGAGCGATAAGGTGCTCAGGTTAGCCCATTATCTTGCACATACGAGTTTTCAATGCCATGTAAGTACTTTTTTCTACATGGAAACAGGAATAAACAAAGTTTCATTTTTCCAGCCTGATATCAGCATTTCTTTTAGAGATCAGTATGCAAAGAAACCCAGTGAGCTTGAGAAAAATCTCTTTCTGTAGGACAAATAAGCCCTCATGGGCTGCCCTCTTCACCCATGTATAATAGAGCCCAAGCCCATGCCTCTGTGGACAGGTGCTGGGGATGGCAACATGAGAGTAAGTTAAGGAAAGGCTCAGTAAATATCTGACAGATTGCTGCTGCCGCTTCTTTTCTGGAGGGCTTGTTTTGTACTGTACCGAGAAACTTGTAATACTGGACTGAGCTGAAGTGGTGACATTAAACTAGGTCCTTGTGCTTCAGGCTAGGTCTAGAGTTTCATCCAAAATCAGATCATGAATAGTGCTAACTTTGTTGTTGACAGACCTTTCATTCATTGTGAGCAGGTGCTTGGGGCAGTTTTCTTATGTTGACCTGATCATTGGCATTTGGGGTAAGAAACTTGGAGGAGAGAGCATTATTTACTTTCACTCCAATGAGATGGCATTTCTGTGAGCTATCTTCTCCCCGTGAGATAGGATTTTGGGGAACGAAGGATATTATGTAGTGCGATAGTATCTCATTCTGATTTTTTTCCTATATTTTCTATATTTTTCTATGTTTTGTTGAACAATCCTGTGTCAGGGGAATTTTTTTAAAGGGTGTTGACCAAACTACTGCTTTTGCAGTCTTGGGCATTTGTACATATATGCTATGGATTTTCGACATTCCCCTATCTGACAAGCAGATGCAGTCAGGTAGATTTGATGTTTATTTGAATTGAACTGGCTTTAAATGGAAGAACAAAACTAGTGGCTTAAAAACCTTTCTTCTGTATATGATTTATCCATTAGGCCAGCTGAAAGCAGAGATAGCAAGCCAGCCAAATACATACATATATACATATAGACATAAGGTCAGAGAAAGAAAATACGTGAGGTAGCTATTACAGAGGGAACAACTCATGTTTATAAAGCACCGAGGAGAAGAATAATGGATGAACTCAACAAAAGCCATTAAAGCATCAACGGTAACCTCGACAATAGTTTAGCTGGCTTATACTGATGAACTCGGAGTGGTTCACCTTGTAATAAATGGATAATGAGTATATAAAAAATTGCATACATTAATATCATTGCAGGTTAAAAAACTTGGTAAATGGTTCCTACATGTCTCTGTACTCAGAAGCAGTGGGACAGAGTAGGTAGACGAGAAAGCATGCACTGCACCCTTATTGATCCATGTGGAAGTACAGAAGGAGCCGCCTTCAGTTTTTGTGGTGGGTAATTTTACAGAGTGAATTAGTAAATATACGTGCTTGATCCAGGTCCTCTGCAACTCTGAGTGGGGATGCTAATCTATCTTGATGCGGATTTAAGAGTATTTTTTATAAGTTTGTGTGTAGCTTATTCCAGGTCTCTCTCTATCCTCCTGGACACATTTCTCATAACTGCTGCCAGCAGGAGGTCAAGGCACCTTCACCTCAGGTCACATCCAGCAAATCCCACACCTAATGCAAGAATAAGGAAAAAGTAAGGTCTGCTGGGGGAAAAATGCGTAACTGAAGAAATGTTTCTCACATGTGAAATTTAATGCATGGATCAGCTGCAAGTGAAGTGAATTAGAGAGTGGTGGAGTGGAGTGGGAGGTTCCACAAATGGCACCTCAAGGGCTGCACTTCTCCCTCTTTCAGACAACTGTGAACATTAAAAATCTTATTAAAAGGGGACATTTTCCATGCTGTCATCCATTGCAATTCTGGAAGCATAAAATGCTCCCAAAATGTTCATTGTAGCCAGTGAAAACTTTCATGCAATGCATTCATTTAAGGTATATTGGAAGCTGGAGCCCTCGGTTATCTCTCACAATCTCATGACAATGAATTACATGAAATTAATATTTCCCAGTCTACAAGTAACAAGGAAAAATAGGGTTCAATACATATGTAAAACATACGAAATATGCAGGGCTACAAAGAACCCCTTTCAACCTCTTTGCAGATCCCAGTGCAAGGTGAAATTACGTCTTAATTCTTACAAAAAAGACTATTTTGCCCATTTAGACATGTCAGTGTCAGACACAGAAAGAAAATAAACCAGTTATGCATAAGAGGTGACAGGTGGGAAGTTGTATGAAGGTTTTTGTGAGGTTTTTCTTGAACAGCTATTGGGTAAGTCATGGAGGCAGTGCTATCCAGTGGTAGCAATCTCCAAAGGTGGAACTCGAGATGCCTCAGCTTCAGACTGTGCAGAATCCCCTATAATTTAATGCAGCTGCCAGAGAGGGCTGGTGCTAGCATACAAAGCTGAGGAGTACCCATGAGCTTTCGGTAGATTGCTGCAATATCTGTGCTTTCAGTCAGACTTTTTATTTTCTGTGCAAAACTGCCAAAATAGGGGCGAGATTCTAAAACACAGAATAAGAAATCTCCCAGGGAGTTATCTGAAATAAATATTATGGAAGAGTTCATTTTAACAGAGTTAATCCACCCAGAAATGGATAGCAGTGAGATATTTAATCATGGCATATCCAGTTTAATCACATTTAGAATCCTCTGGAAATTAAGCTTATACAACTTCCTTAATTTAGAGGACAGTATAATGCTTAAGTATTTAATCTCCTTAGGACTGATATTGGACTCGAGCCTTTTGCAGAATTTCATGAATAGATGTAACACTCATGTTAGAAAACTTCAGAAGGAGCTCAAATTAAAACATCCTTTCCTGGTCCAAACACGATAACTTTTAAAAATTTTTTATCCTTAAATTTATAACTATTTGGTTTGGCCTTGAATATTGACAATTCTGGCATTAAGACCACTGCACTTTTGTTGGGTCTTTTTGGGGAACACATACTCTGACACATTGGTTCTCTTCATTAAGGCATGGCTAAAGAAATGGATTTAGACCCTTCCAATGCCCTCTGGAGAACATTTACATTTTATAATTTTTAGGCTGTGCCTAGAATTCAGCTGCATTTTAAGCTACAGGCTTCTCTTAGTGATATATAGGATGAACATGACAGGCCACAACTTGTAAATCATTCATTGCTTTGATTTTGTTTAGCCTACCCTGGAGTTCCATCCCGCTGTTCATTTTACCATATAGAGCTTACAAAATTTTATGTAAAATGCCTCGATTCTGGTAATTTATTTCAAGGCAGCTTCAGAACAATATTTAGCCCTGCTCTGTCCTTGTTTCCAGGGAAGCCTCTTAAGTCAGCATGATTGTTGTTGATGCTGCAAGTGATGGAGGAGTGTGGTAGTCATAAATACAGTATGATTTTTCATCCTTCCCATTTTCCTAATGAGAAATCTCACCAGCCCACAGTGGACTAAGTACGCTTTGCATAATGGGGAGCCTGTAGACAGCACACACCCTCAGCCTTCCCCTCCTTGCCAGGAAGGGTAATTCCTGTAACAGCACTGGTCAGTGCTTATTTGCAAAAAATAGCTTCCAGAAAACAGCGAGGCTGTGTAAGGCAGTTACTACTCATCAGCATGAGTAATACGTTCAAATTTGGATTCTAATTAAAAATAGCCAGTGTGAAGAGAACAAAAAAATGGAAGCACTGAAAAGAACACAAATAGAAGCAATTTAATAGTAGTAAAAAAGTGTTCACTATTACTTATTTCCCATACCAATCCTTCAACCAAAACAAAAAATCACTCCACGTGTCTTGTATACAAGGCTCTAACACCACTGTAGCACTGGAACTACATTTCATAAAATATGATGCGTTGTCTCAAAATGTACTTTAATAATATAGTATTTGGGGGTTTATGCCTAACAATAATTTTATTTATCTGAATTTATTGACAAAGAAAGGGCTGTAAATTCAATAGGTTTTTTTTTGCTAAAGAACACAAAATATTTCCTACAAAAAGTGTAGGGAATAAAATTGAAATAATAAATTCCAAACTCATCCAAGGCAGGCAACTTCAATGCTAAAGTAAATTCATTGGCAGATTTACAATTAAGTTCCATATGGAATGGAAATAATAATAATTATAAACTACTAGAAGCACTGTAGCAGCTTGTATCTTGGATTCAGCAGGGAGAAGTAACTCATTTAGTTTCAATAGAGGCATAATACCAGATACCTTGAAATACCTTCCAATAGTGGCTTAATTTAGCGTATTCCTTGAGAAATGGGGAAATGTTTAAAATCAAATGCTCCTGGAGGCAAAAAGGAAGCATAAACCATTGCATTTCAGAAGAAGCGCAAGCGCCACCGGTAAGAGGGGAGCTGTCCTGCGGCAGGATGCTGCGACCACCCTCCATCCACAGAGAACTATTTTTGCCCTAAAGCAGACAAGAGAGTCCCAGGAGGGCAGGGCTGATGGTGATGGCTACCTGAATTAACCTGTTATTGCCCTCCCAGCAGGGGCGTGGGTCAGCAAAGAGCCATCTGCACCACAGCAGTTATTGCACAGAATCACAGGTTGGAAGGGACCTCAGGGATCATCCAGTCTAACCTTTCTATGGAAGGGACCTCAGGGATCATCTAGTCCAACCTTTCTAGGAAGAGCAGAGGGAGATTTCAAAAGGGGAGAGTCTCTTCTCTGTATTTTACTGCATTTTGATTGCTCAGAACATGTTTTGAAATGTAAATAATCTGCAAGGGTTATATTTGTTTCCTAATTCTTAGCACATGAAGCCATTTCATATCATAAACTCCACCTGGATGTTCCCTAACCTGCAAGGTTTGCCACTAGCTGAAGCAGCTTATCAGTGCACCAACATGAACCACCGATGGAAATTATCAAATTAGTGTTGGCCTTGGCTCTAATCATTTGGTTCGGACTTAGTTTCTTTCTCTGCCACAGCATTTTATCAGACAGTTACAATGAGTCACTAACTGAGCTGTGCAAATCTATGCCCATATGCTTGGGGTAACAGGAGGTGTGAGGCACCAAAATGCAAAACCACCCATCGTTTGCACAGGGAGTTGGAGGCATCTGTGACCTCTTCTACAGCCCAGTAAAAACCAGTGCAGCTGCATTAATTCAGAATTTTACATGGTTGGGCTGACAGCTTCATCACTCACTGTCTGCTCTCTGCAAGAACCCAGTACTTCAACTTGCACCCATCAATGACCCATCCAGAGACCCAGCACTCTCACAGCAGACTGGAAGTTTCCAAATTCTGCTATAAAAACCCCCCTACAACCATTCTTCAGAGTTTTTTTTTATTGTTGCGATTTGTTTATAGCCAAGATATTCTTAGCAAGTTGGCTGGATGTGGGCCTAAGGGAATGTTTTTTTCCTAATATTTTTTCCTGTATTTTTACTTGGCCTGGAGAACTTGAACAGAGGCTTAAAACCTGCTTTGAAAACACAAGTTCTACTATGACAACTGAATGCTGTATGCATGTATATGTTTTTATAAATTCAGAGATAAATTGCTCATAAAGATATTGAATGCATTTTAAACTCAGATTCAGGAGAATGCTACGAGATGAAGCATTTGCCCTTTTTGTATCGATGAATTTTTTGCTACACAATAAGGAGGATATGAATATCACCTTGCATCTCTCTGAATGTCAGGTTAGCCTGAAAGGATTTCTTTTTACACATGCATTTTTAATGAAGATCGTAATAATATAGATTGATCATATATTCCTATTTTTTTCAGAATTTTGGATGAAACTTTTTAATCCAACTCTATACTTTCATGAAAGCTAAAAATTCTGTAGATTCATTAATTCCAACAATTGTTTTACTTGGGAAAAATCTCCTAAAACTAAGGTATCCTGGTTTCATCTGCCTGGAAAACATGAATTGGGAACCAGGTCATTTTGACTGAAAGGGGAAGTTTAACTCAGTGTCACCCTGCAAAAATATTAGAGACTATCTTTCTTTCAAAAGTATAATAAAAGTGTTCTGCTTATCCAAAGAAGGGGTCATCCTCTGGCCAACTAGTTTGATTAAACGGAACCATGCTTTTCCAAATGAAAATGAAGCCTGTGATTAACCTTAATGTAGAACCACTTTGAATAGCTGATAGCTTAGCCTAAAAAAGTGTCAAAGCCGTGAAGAAATTGACTTTTTTTCTTCAGACTTTAAGGATTTCAGTAAATATATATTTTAATCTCTTCCCAATAAAATGCTGGAGCTCAAAAATTGCAACAGATCTGTA
>VZTV01101708.1:0-14200 GCA_013400875.1 Anhinga rufa
AAGTTCTGTTCTTGGCACGTAGTGTGCTTTTTGCATCCCACAGAAGGTACTATCCTTATTTTTACATCAGATAGCTTGAAGGCTTCAAGCTGCTTTGTGATCATCATTTATCAAACAAAGCATTCCATGGAGCCCCACTTGAGATGTGGAGTTCCCCTCTCCTTTGCAAAAACAAAATAAAGCCAGCAAAAAACAGAATTCCAAAATGTTAGGTGCAAAATTTGAGTGACCAAGGCTATTTAAAGAGAAACTTGCAGCTTGTTGCCTTTTTTTAATTTTAAGATAATCAATATTTTTTTTAATTTTGAGAATTTTGGAATTCTGTTAAAATTTTTTTGCATGTCAAAGATTCTTGGTTTCTATTATTTGGTACTTGAGTTTTGTTATGAAATTTACATCTTGCATTTAAAAAATATTGAAAAGTAGAAAGCAATCATTCTGTTCCTATTGTAAAAGGAGAAGAATTAAAGATGCATGCCCTCAAACCCTCTGCTGAACTTCTCAGTGATAGGATTAAGATGATTAATGGTTTGAAGCATCTGACATATGAGGAGAACCCAAGGGAGCTGGGATTATTTAGCCTCCAGAAGAGAAAGCTCAGGAGGATCTTGTCAATGTGTATAAATACCTGGTGAGAGGGAACTAAGGAAGATGGAGCCAGACTTTTCTCATTAGCACCCAGTGAGTGGACAAGAGGTGACAGGCAGCAACTGAGAAACGGGAAATTCCAGTTAAACATAAGGAAAATTTCATTGTGCAGGTGGTCAGACATTGGAACAGGTTGCCTGGAGAGTCTATGGAGTCTCCATCCATCAAGTTATTCAAAATATTTGGACTGAAGAAGGCCTTGAGCAACCCTTTCCATTTGACCCTGCTTTGATCAGGGAGGTTGGACAAGATGCATCCAGAGATCCCTTCCGACTTCAACTGTTGTGTGATTCTGTGATGGTTTAATACAGTTGTGTAAAAAAATGTAGTTAAATGAAGTGTGACAAAGATGGTATTGAGTGTTGAAAACAGATGGCAGCAGTATTTTGCTCCGCCAATACATTTATATGCCTGTGCACAGTTATTTGTCTGATGGGATATCAGCACCTTTCACCACAAGCAGAAGCTCCGGTGTTTCAAATAAGGAGTTAAGGTATTGGACCAAAGCATGGAACCAGCAAGAGTGAGGTCATTTTGGAAAGTGTATCATGGAACTTCATGCTTTGTTCTTTCTTATTTCCATGAAAACAGGAATTTTAACACTCTGAGAACTGGTGAATCATTTCATTTTAACATTTAGGAATTATTTACCTTGCCAGCAGCTTTAATGATGGAATTTTTTTACAGAATTGGTAGGGAATTTTTCCTGGGGAGTTCACAGGACAGTAAAGGTGTCCTTACTGACACTGGACATTGCATAGCGTTGCACCCAACTAAAAAGGTCTCACAGAATGAGAAACATTGTTCAAGATGGTGCTGACACACCTCAGTGTCATGACTGCTACTGAGCAGGAATTAAGACCTGCTGCATCCACAGTGTGCTTTCCAGTGTTCGTAGGTTCAGGGGTGTGACACAAATGTAGCCAAACATGTTCAGCACAGAACTTGCAGGGCTCGAAGCTCAGGCTGTATTCAGCTTTTGAAGTCACTTGTTCTGGTTGTCCCTGCAACCATCATACAGTTAACCTTGAATAGCGCAGACTTCACTGTATTCTCAAAAGCTTTTTTTTCCTTATGCAAATATTATCCATCTTACTTTATCCTTTTCCAAAATACAGAAAGCTTTGTAGTTCTTCTAGGACCACGTAATATTCTGCAGATGCATGGCCGGACAGTTACTTTACATTACAATAAATTACACATGGAAGAGCCTGTTTCTTCACTTTGAATGTAAAAGGTGGTTAGTTCAGATACCAAAGTCCATGCTACAGCTGTCTAAACTAGGTGAAATGAATTCTAGTTTGGAAACAACATTTACCAAAAAGGAAAGTTCTCCAAAACAGCTGGTTTTGTAAACCACAGAGAATAAGTTGGACAATAAAAATCCTATTAGAGGAATATAGCTTGGTATCTGCTTGGGTTTTGTAAATTATGATAATTTGCAGTTCCTTGTCTGGACATGGTAAACAAAGGTATTTTACTGCATGCTCCTACTTCAACATATTACTGAGTAGACAGTTTTATCATATCAATCTCACTGTGCACATTCTGGTTTTCTACAGCAGAAAAAAGACAAAGATTTTAATTTTAATTTTTCTTCACTGCTTCCTCCTTGCAGAGTATGGAGTCTAGCCACAGCTGTATGACATGAAATCAACAGAAACTTCAGGAGAACAGAAGAATTGGAGAAGGATGTTTAGATAGGAAAGCTCGATTACCCACTGACAGGAAAGAAAAGGCTGTGTATGGGTTGGAACACAACCTGACAGACAGCATTGTAGTGAGCTCATTCAGTACAGTTTGTTGAATATATGGAGGGGGCAGGTGATTGTTCACCAAATCAGCTGAACTACAGCTTTTTCTGAAAAAGAGTTGCAGGACTCTCTGAAGGCACTGTCTCAATACATTGCTTTCAGTACCTTGACATATTAGGGAGATGCTTTAGACATGAGTGAGTTGGAAGTCTAATATTTTGGCTAGGTTTGGGGTAAAATTTAGAGGCTAGGGCCTAATAGTAATGTAGTGAGCATGGAATGAAGATGGATGGAGTCAGTGGTTAAGAGCAAGGAGGGGAAGGAAAGCAGAAGACATAGTGCTGAGGGTGAGGCCAACGAGCAGTTAGCTCTGACAGAAGCCTTTGAGGAAACCTATTATTAATCCACAGTGCTATTTCCAGCACAAAGAAATGTAGTCTGTTTAGAGGATCAAGATATGCCAACTTCTGTTCTAGAATTAAAAAAAATACACTGCAAAATCTGTAACCTTGTGTGCTTGTGAGACTTCGCAAACTACCAAAATCCACATGCCATCCCTAGTTAGGCAGCAGGAGCTGAGAAAGCCAAGCGTGAGCACTACTCAGAAATACTGTTTGCAGTGTATTGTGAATTTTCATCACCAGCTGTAAAGTTGTGAGCCATGAGTATAAGTGAACACGTACTTAGGCTGTTTCTGCTGTTGGAAATTAAATAACAGGGCATATTACCACAGGGATGCTGGTACAAAGCACAGTGTCCTCAAGCATTCGCAGTGGTATGCAAAATGGGGAAGAATAATATATTTGTTGGAAATATTTCTCAGTCCACATTTCAGGGGTAGAATTATCACTGTACTTCCTTTACATATAAATACAGTTCACTGAAGGAAGAGATTCTTCAGTGGGAATGACTCTGTCATCATTATCCTGCTGGTTTTTTTATTTACCCATAACTTTCATGCCAGCCATGAGTTATAAAACAAAGGGAGATAAGCTCTCCTGTGAATAGGATTGAGATGATAGAGCTGCACTGGTGGTGTAGTCCCCATGTCATCTCTGATCTCAATATCAGGAAAACAGCTATAATCACATTTACGTTAACATTTGTCAACAGCTGTTGGATTGTGTGTTCTACTTGTATCTACCACATAGCAGATCCTCTGCTGGCAGGAACAAAAGAATTCACGTGAACTCACTTAGAGTTAATAATTTTAGGTACAGTTAATAGAAAAAGATGTTTTAAATTATTGCTAACTTTGGAAAAACTGATCTCATCACTAAGAATCCCATCGTTTCCACATCACTTCTTATCGATTCTCTTATCATCTTACCTCCACTGTGTATTAAACACTTCTGAAGCTCAGATGTCTAGTTTTCAAACCTGAAAAAAAACAACAACTCTGTCTCTGCTTACCAGGTTCTTCTGTTTCTGCCAGGTTAGTTTTATTATTACAGAGGCTTGTTAGCTTCATACTAACTTAAGTTCCTTTATTGACTCTGAGGTCCCAACAGAAGAGGATACTGCTTTCAGTCAAAAGACTAGATCCTTGTAAATGATTTTTGATCACACAGGGGCACGTTCTGATGGCTTTCAGTAATTTAGTGCACTGGCAAAGGTGATAGTCAAAAGAGAACATTGAATCTCAGAAATAGGCCATACAATGCTATTTTTGACATCACTATTAAAGCATAAATATAGGGCTCATATGATGAAAGTCTTTGCTTGAAACTTGGTAAATAACTGAGTGGCGAACCACAGATACCCTTGGAACATCCCTGAGTACTGCTATCACTGTTTCCAGTCTGTGATTCAGTTTTCTATGAGTTAAGGAAGGCGTTTTTAAACTTAGCCAAGCTGAGGTTTTTGAATGAAAACATACAGTGCATTCATATCTAATTTGTGGACAGAATTTGCTGATGCCCATGCTCTTTATTTGCTTTGTAAGCTCTTCTTTTACCACCAAGAACTTAGGCTTCTTCTGAGGTATGGAAAGCTTCATCACCAACTCCATAAAACCTTGCTCCAGGAAAGCTTCTGAACGAACAAGATACAATACTATATCTATGGATTGTTAATTTTTAAATTATGTTACATTTTCCCATCTGTTTTTCATCATTTAAGACCAAGTTCCCATATGGGAAATAAACGGTAGAGCGAGTATATGGGCACATCATTAATAAATATAATAAAGTATTTTAATTAAAGTGCGAACATAGGAATTAATGAGTACTAAGACTATTAAGCATTTGTAATCATTTGTTATTGAAGTCATAATATGAGGATTCTAATTTATGCAGTTTTTCTAAATCTTATTGCTTTGCCCAACCTTGCTTATATTTATTTGCAGATCAAAGTGCAAGCAATGATCAGAGATTCACAGGCAGTGTCTTTCTTTCTAGGATGACATTTGGTGTTAATAAACTAAAGGTTTATACACAGAACTCAAATAGAGAACTGTTTGTCTCTTTTATTAAAACTAAAACCAATAAGAACAAAATAAAAAAAAAAAACCCAGGGACTGAAAACTCAAGGAGTTTGAACTTCTGCAGCTTCTTTGTTGTAATTTTTTGGAGGGCAGAGGAGCAGGTAGCCACGCTCTCTGCTCCCATAGAATTACTGACACTCCCACTGATTTTTCTTCCTGAAAGCTGTTGACAGCATTTCTTAGCTTACTGTAGACAAAAAAAGGCTTACATGTGGCTAGTCAGGCAGCCAGCCAGTGTTCACTTGTGCAGTAAGCCCCACAGATTTTCAAAGGATGCTGTCCTCGAAGGCAGTTCCCCTGGAGTTCTCATGAATAAACGGGGAGGGGCACCTGCACAGAAATGCCACTGTCCAGACTTACCTCATCTCTGTGTCCTGCATGCACTTTGGCAAATTAAATTAAAAGCCCTGTCATATTAGTCTTCAGTGGAACGTGTGGCAATATATATATACACACATGGACATAGTTTAATAGTAACTAAAAGAGAAATGGTCAGAAATATATCAAGAATGTTGGATTGTTCACTGATCCAACTAATCCGTTTGATCATTGCTAACAGCACTTGTGTCACTCCAAAAATGAAAAAGTACAGTGTAAGCTGCATTTCTCTCTGACGACCCTATAAGGTAATCAGCTGAAGTAGTGCTAGCCAGAATTAAGCAGCTTCTTTCATGTGTGCTTGAATCTCCTTTTATCCAGTCATTGGTTTACATCAGTAATTTCTTAAAGATGTGAATTCTTATGTTGGACCAAAAAAATGGGTGTTAACAGATTTCAGTTTGTGCTGAAATTTTATGCCAGCAGATTTTGAAGCTGGCATCCAAAATCCTTGCTGGAGTTTGGAAAGGAAAAGGATAGTTTTATCTGGCTATTTTAATCTCCCCTAAATATAGACTCTAAACTGGCATTCTAGTTTCAGAACATTTGGAAAAGATTTAACCTTACATTTTTTCCCCCTCCTTTTTAATTGGGAAACATAAACTGGATGACATAACTTTATTTCATTTCTTCAGAATGTCTAAATGCAGAGACACTAATGACAGCCCATAATATCTGAGATTGTATTGAAGGTCTTTCTTGTTCCCTAGAACCTTCCATGATGATAGCACTAGTTCTTACACCAAAATATTTAGCAATTTTTTTTTCGTACCATTTTACATCTTGAGTTCTTTTTGTTCCTGCATGTGAAGGTTTCAGGATTGCAGTGAGTTACCTCAGTGTTTGGTTTGTTTGGGGTTTTTTTAATTGTATTTCTGAACAATCTGCAGTGAATTAGGAAGTCTGAATGTTGCCCCTTTCAGTATTGTGTGGTATAAATCCATCTGTTAATCTTTCATAGCATTTTGACTTCCATGAAAGCAATCAGATATATTTTGGAGAGAACGTTTGGGTTTTTTCTGGAATACCTTTAGGACTAACACATGTATAACCCTGTGATTTAACTTAGTAATCTTCCTGGGAAAAAAATGCAGGATAGATAAGCAAAATATTTCAAGTGTGTTATTTTTAAACATTTATATAAATGTCTTAACATAAAATGTGTTTTTCATTAAGAATAGCTGTGGGGTATATAGCAGTCTCTGTTCTACTCCTTGTTTTACAGGTGCACATCTAGTTACGCCGTGGGTTCACAGAAGTGTTGCAGGACAAAACCACTTTATTCAGTTTGCCTACCTGTACAATCAGAGGTAGCAGCAGAAGTGGGCCTTATAGCCATCTGAAAACATAGCTATGTATTTTCCCAGTAGTCTTCAATTGGTGAAGAGTGTTGAGGAAGGATTAGGTCTGTGATGATGATGAGTGTGTGAGCCTCGTTGAATGGTAGATTGCTTCCCTGGAGGTCCTGCGGCTATTTGCCAGGGAGCAGCAAGAGCTGAGTCAGGGGGGTAGCATGGCCAGCAGGGCCCGAGGGAGGGGAGCAGGGCAGGTCTGCTCATGGCAGCCAGGCACGGCCCAGGGATGACTGGGCATGGCCACCATGAGGAAGCCAGGTCACAGTCAGGCTGGGAAGTGAGCTGGTGGCTCGGCAGGTCAGGACCGCCAGGGCCCATGGCCAGGCTGGGCTGTGCCATGATGGGAGCTGTAGCTCTGGCAGGGCCAGAAAGGCAGTGTTTCAGCTCAACAGCAGCTCCTGCAGCAGGGGTCGGCCCTGGCTGGGGCCGCCCTGCAGCGCTGTCTGTGTGCGCCCTGTCCCGGGTCACCCAAGGAAGGGGCTGCTCTGGGCTGTGCTGCCTCAGAGCCGTCCCGGAGCCAGTCCCACCTTCCCCCACAGGGATGACGGTCACTGCCATCATCCCATCCGTCACCAACACTACTGCACAGAATGGGGCTGGCCTTTCCTCCAGGGAGATGTGACACCTGTTGAACATTATTGTTTTCTTTGCAGTCACTGTATTTTAGTATCTCTTTGGTGCATCTTTATTTAGGCTGTGATTGTAGCCTCTCTGCAATAAAAACATTTGTACTGCTTTAGGTTTGCAAAGGAAGAGCCAAACAGTATCCTGCTCTATCAATAGGACTGCATGATAAGTTATCATACAGACATGCATAAAAAAGCATGTTTATGAAAAAAATTCTTGACTAAATGTCATGTTCAGATATGAGATTCAAAAAGTAAAGAGGAGATGTTGGCTAGATGTTTACTAAGACATCTGTTTTTTTCAAGTCTGGTAAAGAGCAACAGCTCCTCAGGAAACACAAGGACACTTTCAACAGCTGTCATATAAATCAGATGTATCTTTGAGGGCGATCCATGTTCAAAGTAAGCACTTGTTTTTTTCAGAAATAGCAACCACTGTTTATCAGTTGGGAGGGATGTGTAGACAGGCATCACACAGCTGTACAGGGATGTTTACCAGCTTCACTAAGTGCTATTTTTGTGACAGATTAAATCCAACGGTGAGCTGCTCATTAAAAATGTTCAGCTGCGGCACGCTGGAAGGTACACGTGCACCGCTCAGACGATTGTGGACAACTCCTCAGCTTCGGCTGATCTTGTGGTAAGAGGTAAGTGTCGCCAGGTAAAACAGAAATGTTGCTGGTTTCCATCTAGATAGGCAGAGTGTTTCTGCTTGTTTAGACTATTTTGTTTCTCATCAAGAAATGACAGAAATTAAAATGAGAAGTGCATGAGCATGTAGTCCTTTAAGTTTACTCAGGGTACTGATTCTATTCCAGACATTAGATGTCTAACTGAGCATGTGTTTTCCTGAAAAGCAGTAAAGATTTTTTATTATGGGTATTTTTGTTGTGTTGAAGTACTTTTTAGATAGTTTAATTCTCTGTTCATTATTAAAAATAGATTTGAGATATCATTTCAGTGTATCCACTGTATAGGAATTTTAAGAAGCCACTTCTGTTTTCTCATAAAGCTATATGGATTAAATTATTGTGTATAATACTAGACCTACATTAAAAGGATTCCTAGTTTTCAAATTACAGAAACCAGGACATTTGGAGCTAAGGTTGTCACTCCAGCGTTAACTGATTCATGTCTATTAAGTGTCACTGCGGTCTCAAAACTCTGTGCTCGCTCACATGGCACATATCCTACAAGATCTGTTACAATGTGTGGTTTCAATAACGTGAGTTTATTCATGTCCTTTGGGCATTTTACTGTTTTGTGCCTCCAGGTATAACATGTTCTGAAGTTGCTAACGCTCTCATGCTGACAATTCAAAGCAGACATAACTTGTACCTGGAGCCGCAGTGCTGTCATGTTTTGCCCCATGTTCCAGTTATACTATAGAGCTGTATAGCAGCTGAAGTATAGCTTGTGCCTCGACTGGGAATTTTTGTCATCTGAGGATGTGGTGGACTTGAATCTTTCTGTATTTCATTTTCTGTGGATATTAACAGCCAGTGAAATGTCATCAGTTTTGGATGAAATGTCAAAGCAAATATAAGTGGTGAAACTGCAGAATATATCTACAAAGAAAAAGAGAAGGGTCTGTTCATGTGCCTTAGTATTATGTAAGCAATTCCTTTTAAAAATAAAAAGAGACAAGGTGCCTTATCAAACTTCCAATTCTCCTTCCAACCCAGCAATTACAATTAGAATCATTGCTCTGAGGTTAAGTTATGGAAGAAACTAACATTCATTTTATGCTCAACATTCAGGTTTTAATACAATGAACACAGTTCTGCTTAGTGCTGAGGAATTCTCGCTACCATTTTTGTCAGTGGAAGACTCAGCATCTTACAGGGACAAGGTTAAATATCTGATGAAATATGACAAAGGTGGCATTATAGTTTCACTGCATTGGTAGGAAGAGGTTGCCGCAAGGTATAAAAACACAGAGCTAGGTTCCAGAGTGTCTCATCCATGAAGCAGTAAAGGATAGCCGCAGTTCATGCAGGCACATGGAGATACTTTGTCTGTCCACAAAACAATTTAACATTTCATATGGATTGTCCTATGTGATCTTAGAGTATTAAAATTGCCGTTGTGTTCAGGAGCATTGCAAGTGATATTAGTACACTGAAGACTGTCAGGCCCCCGAGTGCACCAACAGGCCTTAATGGTCCTGACCAGCCCAGCATCACCCAGGACACCCACCCATGCAACTGCCCGTAGGTCCAGGACCCCCATTAAGCTCAGCCCTGGACCTTCAGCCCTGACTAGAGCTATGTTACAGACATGCCTGCTTCCAGCTCTGCCTCTGTCCCTGCTTTCTGGATGAGCTTCAGACCTATGCTGTAGCTAGCTTGTCTCCTGGATGGACCGCTTGGATATATGCAGTAATTTGTCACCTGGATGCACCTGATTCATTGCTTGCAGTACCTAGGACTGCCATATCAGCACCTGGCTCTGCCCACTATATTCAGACCCTGCAGGACTGTGCCCCATTGTTGAAGGAACTGCCAGCCCTGGGGTTACTTGTGGGTCCTGGCTCAGCTTTCCTGAGGGAGCAGCTGGCCCTTGGTGTTTCCTGACACATGCCATTTTCAGAAACTTTCAGAAACTGATGAACCTTTCCATACCTTCCAGCTTGAGGGAGGGCTTCTGAAGTGAACAGTCTTGCAGGAGAAAGGGTCTCTCAGACCTTATTTACCCAAGTCCTTAGAGCTGGGCTAGCAAATATGCATGTTACCAGGGTGGAGAGTTGACTAACAACCCTCATCTTAAAAATCAGCTCTTAGAAACAGCTTCTACTTTGTGCATCCCCTCTAAAGAGTAAGAGGTTGTTTCTGCATGCAGTGACATATTTAGTCCTTACCTTGAAAGGGAGGTCCAAGGACAGCTAATTAGTAGATTAGACATGGCACTTCAGGGCATGGTTTAGGAGACATGGTAGTGTTGGGCTGGCGGTTGGACTTGATGATCCTAGAGGTCTTTTCCAACCTTAATGATTCTATGATTTGAATTTTAATAGAAGTTGGTTATGAGCAATCCAGTAGTCAACTGACATACATTTTCCCAAGGTTACTAAATGGGAACTGTTCTTGGATCTTAGGAGAAGAAACAATCAGGAATTTGTTTGTCAAAGTCATAGGCCATAGCCTAGTGGATTGTGTAGAGTGGAAATGCTTATTTCTTTTTAAGCAATGGTATATTTATTCTTTGAGGAACCAGTCTAAATCTGAATACTTGGGGAGTCAGGAATGGAATTGCTTGCTCGTTAGAAGGGTAAATTCATTGAAACCGAGGAACAATATATGGTAGTATATTTGTTTGATTTAGTTAATGTCATTTGATTCCTTTTGCTCAGATTTTTGGAGACAATAAAAGAGGTCAAGAGCTGAAGGTACATTTGGCACACTGAGTGTTTAGATCTGATGTAGAAATCTCGTTCCATTCTTTTTGTAAGTTGGTTTTGGTTTGGTTTTCTGTGGTCTCTCTGTAAATACTGCAGAGAAATATATCCTGTTATTTCTTGTTGGGTTTTTTTATATGCTCTGGGACTTGTTCAATCAGATTGTTGGATAATTACCTGAATCATGCTGCTATGTTATTATCTCTGAATATGGAATCAGAAAGTACTTCTCAATAGTTCTAATGCATTGCCTCTGTTTTTACACAATAGTTAATATATATCACATAACTGTGTGTCTTATAAAACAGAAGCGTAATCAAAAATGGAACAGTCCATATTAAAAGAATGATCTGTAGGCCAAGTCTGTAAGTAGGTACTAAGCTTTGGGTTACAGAATTACTGTAAGTTTGAGGGGTTTTAGCACAGCTTACTGAACATTGTGGTGTCTTTTACAGATGAAGATTCCTATACTCACATATGTGTGTACACCTGCATCACTCTCTTCTTACCTTTTTAGTCTATGAAAAAATCACCTGTGCCTGTTGATCTGCACATTTTAGCCTCTCTTCTGGGATCAAGGCACAGCACAGCAACAATAAAAAAGTTACCCACACAAAGTAGAGGTGTGGGAGTAGTAGTAATTAGAATAAATTTTTTAAAATTTAAAAAATGCATTTAGAGAAGTGCAAGCATTCACTTCAGCAGTTTTTATCTGTTCTTATTGTTCAGAAATAAACTAGATGAGGTTTGGTGAAGAGATGTAATACCATTTATTAGGTTTAGTGATACACCTGGAAAAATCAGGCAAGTTTTACAAACAGAGGCCTATCTCTCTAGGTCTGAAGTACAACTAAGGAATTTAAATCCAATTATGGTTTGAAAATAGTTGCTGTTATTTTAACAGCAATTATTGAGCAGAAATACTTTTTAATACTTGAAAAGCATAGGGATGAGACTGTGAACTAGTTTAGGACAAGCAACTTCTACCTGTAAAGATTTAGCTGGGTGTTGGGAGCATAGTAATGTGCCATCAAGCCAACATCTGTGTTTAGTTCATCACTTCTTATATTCACTAGACCTATGAATTCGGAAATTAATCTTTGCAAGTGTCTGCCTTTTGGAGAAAAAGAAAATACTCTTTAAAAATTATTTTATAGGTGCTTCTTGATCAAGACTGAAGGGGCAGATGTGAAATGGCTGTTTTGTGAAAAATGTTTTCCCTTTGACAGCTTAGTGCTTCTGTTCCTTGCTGATGGTCTTTGTGGGGTTATTCTGGTGCACAGAGGTTGTTTGATTTCATCCATATAGTTTACAAGACTGCTTTTAGTTCAGTGGGTGTAGTGGATTCCACATTTTGTCATGGATTTTTGAAATTCTTGTGGGAAGGCTTGTGTAGAACTATAGAGAAATATAGCCTACTTCTGCTTTCACTCAAGTTATATTAGTCTGTAGGAAATTTGAATCTGATAGTGGGTTTACTACACTGGGGTAATGTGAAGGCCAAGAGAAATGTGAAGAGGTCTATAGAGATGTCTTTCAAGACATGATTTTCCTTCAATATTAGTTACAAGATTTTCCATATAAATTGCAGTCAAAGCCAATATGACACAAGCAGAAGTGTAGGTTAAAGGTGGGCCACCAATCAGGTCATCATTAGGTAGAATTTAGGAAGGAAGATTTTGTGCATTTTTTCTGACTCTGAGTTCACTGGTGTTTGAAAAAAGAGCAGCAACAGTTTCAAAGTATCATTTTTTCACTTAAGAAAATCTCAATATTGTTACTTAAGCTGGAGCCACGGAAGTCTCATTTGGTAGTTGTTAGATGCAAGAGCACTTACCCTCTGAACCACTCTGTGGAGTATTAAAATGTATATATACATTTTCAATCTGTTCTTAAATAGAAAGTGAGAATCAAAAGCCTTGTATCTGATAAATACAAGTAGGAAAGTTAGTGAAATTTCATTTTCAGAATCTTTGATTTGTGAATTGAATTAGCAATTTTTTCTTTTCTCAGGTCCTCCAGGCCCTCCCGGAGGTATAAGAGTAGAAGAAATTAGAGACACTGCTGTAGCACTTACCTGGAGTCGTGGAACAGACAATCATAGCCCTATTTCTAAATACACTATCCAGTCAAAAACCTTTCTGTCTGAAGAGTGGAAAGATGCCAAAACAGGTAACTAATGCCAGAAGCAATAAAAATCAATAGGGTTTAAAGTGTTTGGTTGTTAGAGAGTGTGGCTAATCAGAAAATAGTCACAGTAAAAGGAAACCAGGGATGCTATTACTGCTACAGGGTTTGGGAGTAGGTACCGTCCTGTCCTTGTGTCATCAACACGTTTGTCCCAGCACTTGGAGGGTGTGAACTGAATATCAAGAAATACAGAAAAGAACAGGCCAGAGATTTTACCTGTTTTTCGCTTCTTTCCTTCTTGCTTGAAACACTCAAATCAACAACTAGAATCGTAAAAATTTTTTTACAGGTTAGTTTGGATGACAAACGGGTGTCTTCATTTCTCTTTTTGTTATGCAGAAAGTTGGTTAAAATTGTCTGCTTTTTCCTGGGAGCAGACTACATTCCAGTTGTGTTAAAACTGGCACCCCTAGTGAAAAGATAGGTAAGATTATCCTTCTAACCACTGGATGTCATCGTTGTGCCACATAATTGCACTTGAGGAGACACCTACCTGAGCACAGGACATGCTAATGTATATTTCTTTGCAAGATTTTATATAAATGCATAAATTACAAAAATACTTTTAAACTACTAGTATCTGAATGCTTTATGAAGGATAGGATTGCCACAAGCTATACAGAATTGTCCTATCAATATGATTCATTATGCCACTGTAATGGATTATAACTTAAGTGTTTTTCTGTGGAATTAGGGCATCATGTACTCAGCATTTCTAAGTACTAAGAATATTAATAGTTTCAGCTATTGTCTTTCTTTGAAACTACAGAGATAGATGTCTAAGAAACAGACTTTAACATAGTACTTGAAAAATCTCTGTTACATTTTTGTAGTAAAAAGTTAAAAATACTAGGCCTACTGCCTTAAATCATATTTCTTTTCTAGAATATGTAGTATATGTAGCTCTATTGTATATAATTACCTCCAACAGCCAGCACTAGTATATGACTTATGCTAAAATAGCTTGGAAAATGAAACTAGAAGGATCCCCAGTCCCTTCCTATCTCTTATATCTTGTTTAATAGTTGCTGTAGAATATATTTCTTTGAACTTTAAAAATATAATTAATGTAGAAATTAGAGGTGTTCAAATCACTGATGATTTGCTTCAGTGACAATATACGCAGGAGGGAGGTTCCTTTTAGACCAGCCTCTGCTTTTTCATTTTAAATCATTCAAATTACATTTTATTTCTTATTCATTTTTTTCTTTTTATTTGAAAATTTTCTTTTTAATGAAAATAAAGGCATTGGGAAGAAACGTGGTTATAGGAAGATACAGGAAGAATCTATAAACAGGGGTAGCATCTCTGATAGTGCTTCCTTTTGTGCTGTGTGTTACTGGAACTAGAAACGTGTTTGTAGGAGA
>VZTV01101711.1:0-20283 GCA_013400875.1 Anhinga rufa
GAGTTGATGGGCAAAGAGTTTCCCTACTGCAACAAGTAAGTTCGCTGTAGGAAGGTGAGAGAGTAGAGGGTGGCTGTTACTGTTCTGCTCTGTAGTTTAAAACGACCTGCTTTGGTTCCTGATGCAAACAGAAAGGCAAGTTTGATTGCCTTTGGAGAAAGAGTTAAGGCAGATTTACCACATTTGAATAAACCAAAATTACAGCAGATAGGAAATATTCCATGATCTGTGACTTTGTTGTATCATTTACAATTACTTTGACATTTTCAATTCTTGAATTGATAATTGACCGTGCAGTGAATTGTTATTTAAAAGGCAAACCTTGATGTCATTGTTGTGCCACTCAACAGAGAAAACAGGAAACTGCTCGCTTAACCCTAGAGGAACAGGCTTCATCAGCAATTGTTCTCTTTACAGAAATAGTTTTGTATTGATAGTTTCATTTCAGTAAACTATCTTTTGACTTATCTGCAGGCACAACTGCAGTTTCTCCTTGGCTGGTGGCAGAGTAACTAGATGTAAAACCTTGAGTTTATGGCCTAACATAGATGTAGGTTAGATATAGATATATCTTGTCTAAGCGTATATCTCTGTTTCCATCTAGGAATATTTGCATAGGCATAATAATCCATTTTGTAAAGTTTGGAAGCATTCAATGCTCAATTTTACATGTGTTAAATAATCAGCAAAGATACCCAGTAGTGATCAAAAAGAACTGGGAAAAACAATATTCCCATCTTTGTTTCTCTGAGGTTGTAAAGATACGAAGATAAAAACCATAATGCCTACCTGTAATCTTAACTCTCCAATCTTCTTTGAGGTGTGGCTTGCTTGTGAAGTGGCTTTTTTATGTTGGCTGGAGGTTTATTGTTTTGGTTTTTTTTCCACTGGAGAACTACAGAAGCAGTTTTCACCACCCAGCTGGAGCCAGACTGTTGGAGTTTTTTTCATGAAGCCACTTCTTCTTTGACTGTCAGTTAAGAAATATGAGTTTTAAATAGGTGATAATGTAAACAAAATGAGAACTCAAAAGTTTAAATAATCTATCTTACTAAGAGGACTTCTCCTTTCAGTTTTTATGGGCCACTGGTGCTTTCTTGGTGGTTCTCCAGAAAACCTTGCCAAAAGGAGAAACAATGAAACAGTGCAGGCTGAGATCCTCTACTTGCAGCAACATCATTTTTGACTGCAGCTTTTCCAGTTTAAAATTCTACTCCATATTTTTAAGTGTACAAGGCTTTATTAAAAAAGAATAGCGGACAACAGAACCCCCAATGAAAAGGCAGCTGTTTTCTATGCTTTTTATATTCATAATGAGCACAAAGAGCTGAATCCCAGGCCATGGGACTCAGCAGCAGAGGGAATCTGTGTTTTATGTGTTAGCACTCTCTTTCCAGACTTCAGTGTTAGTTAGGAGTGCCTATGTCAAATGTTTTCTTACAGTTTTTTTTTCCTTTAATTTTTTCTTTAAATTAGCTTTCTGGCTGGCTATGTTATTACTGGAAGTTGCTGTTGCTACCATGGGTGTTCTTGAGGTATCCTTCCTTTCGAGAAAATATTCAGTGTGTAGATGTTTTACTGAGTACTCTGCCTTTACATTTTGGGAATCTTTTTGTGCTGTCTGGCTCTGTGGGTTTTTTCTTCGGTGGTAGGCCTGTGCAGTGGAAGTGCGAATTAAAGATAATTTACTTTGGAAGTGGCGTACTTTTTCCTTTGAGCTGACTTTGCCTCTGTACTGAGGATATTTACAGTGATGAGAACTCATTTGCTTCTCCTAAGCTTTAGCCAAATGTTTGACTTGTCATAATTTAACTGTGATATAAGGTAAACTGAGTTATTTAATGCCAATGTCGGAAAGAGTTACCAAAAGCCAGTTTTCACAAATCCAGTTTTAGTCTTTAAGACTGGGATGAGTCATTTAATCTGACGCAACGAAAACAGAAAAGCAGGAGAGATGTCAAAGCACAGAGGTGTCGGTTCATCTTCCACTTTTCACGTTCCAGAGAAGATCTTTCCAGTCAGGAGGAAATTTTTAAGCTGTCTGCAGCGTAACTTCCTGAAGGTGCTGTGGTGTTTCACAAAAAGCAGGAATTCTCAGGACTGTTGACAGGGGAAAAAAAAGTCCTTAGAGTCCACTGAACTAAAGGAGTACATCTACTGAGTTCATACAGTCGCATGAAGAAGATAAGATTGATCAAATAACCTGGCACATCCACAGTTAAGTCTGTTTCTTTCCCTTACCATAATGTTGCAGTTTAAATTAGCGGAGGAACTCAGGTCGTAGGAAATGAACATAGCATAGGTGGTAGGACGTACTCTACAGGAGCACAAGGAACAGTAGGCTGCGTAACCAGTATTTTCTCGTCCACAGTGGCCTGCCATTATTGATAGCCAAAGCGTTCAGGAGAAACCCATCTGTTTCCCAGGTTCTTGAAAATGTTGGATACACATGGGGATAATTTTTTGAGAGTGATGAAAGCCTAAATGAGTTGTGGCTTGTTGGCTTGTATTTTAAGAGCTTTTTTAAAAAAAACAACAACAAAAAAAAACCAAAACCAAACCAAAACTGAGGTTTTTTTAAGAACTCAGTTTATTAAATGGTAAAAAGTGTCCAGCTTTGTGAGTTGTATTGCATTGTGAATGGGCATCGGAAGATAAAGACAAAGGACCACTCGGTGTTTCAGAGACAGAGGTTTCTGAGTTACTGCTTAGTGACTAGTATGCCTTTGCATTCACATACACAGGAAATCCACCCATTCTGAGAGGGCTTCATTAAGAGTTCAGCATTTAATAAGCAAGGATCCATAGCCAGGTTTGAGAGGATTTTTGTGTTCCAAAATGGCCCTCTTCCTAATATTTTTTAAAAAGAAAAGAAAAACCCTTTCCTGCTTCCTGAGGAAGTTTCAGTGCAAACCTGGACTACTCACAGAAGGAGCTCTCTCAGGTGATTTTATGTATTTCATTCTTCAGTGGGCTGACTTCAGCCTCTTGCAATGAGATCCCTTGTGTCACCACTTAAGGCTTGTGAAAGACCCATGTATCACAGAGATTGCTGCCAAATTAGTGCATCCCATATCAATTCTAGAGTATTTAAAAGACCTTCTACCTGTTTTCTCCCAAACTCCAAACCATGGTAAGCAAAGCAAGTTAAGTTACTTTTGCAACTTGAATTGGAATGTCCTGTCCGAGATTATTGAAGTCCTTGGGCATCTTCATGGTTTCTGGTAGGCTTTTGATCAGCAAATCATGCAGAGTTGTCTGTCCAGTTACTTACCAGCTCATCGGGGACCTAGACTTGCAGGGAAGACTTGTTCATGTTTAGGCCCTTGAGTGTAGAGCAACAGACTTGTAAACTGGGCTGTCCACAGCAGATCTCTGGGGATATTAAAACATCTGGATTTTAGAATTTGTTCATTAGGTGGCAGGTGCTCTTATCTTATTCTTAAAATTACACACCTTACTTGACCAGGAAGCTCACTTGCTTGTTCTTGCTCTTGTGCTTGCTCTCTTGAGCTCTGGTGGTGTTTGGGTTTGGTTTTGGGGGGTTTTTTGTTGTTGTTTTGCGGTTTTTATTATTTTGGGAGTTTTGGGGTTTTTTTGTTTTTGTTTTGTTTTGTTTTGTTTTGTTTTAGGGCTTTCCTCAGAATTACAGTAACTTAATGCTCTTCCCCCTACTGAAAAACAAACTTTCTGAAAAGTCAAAATATGAAGGGAAGCTTGGACTAAATTGGACTCATGTTTCCAGACACAGTGAAAATACCATGCTCTGTTTAAATCTCATGGTGGTTTGGTCGGGGGTTTTTTGGTTTGGTTTGGTTTTGGGGTTTGGGTTTGTTTGGGGTTTTTTTTTGGAGTGGGGGAGAGATGTTTGCAAACTTGGACTTGTAGTATTGGGCATCTTTCTGAGAAAATACAGGAAGGGTTGAGCCAAACCAGCTGCGCTACCTGTTCTCCAGCTACTGGAATTTCCAGCACTTCTGCATTTGGAATTGTTGGCAAATATGGTAGCATGGTTGTAATCTCAGGTTACTGTAGGTCAAATGAAAGAGTGTTATCATTCTTGTGGGTCAAGCAAGAGGAAGAAATCAGACCCTGAGGTGTTCAATTGTACTGCAAGGCACAGAGAAGCATCTGGGAGATAGCAGGCTGGCTGACCTCAGCTCAGTCCCTGGGAGGATTGTGGCACTGGTCCTCATAGAAGCCATTTCCAGGCATGCAAAGGACAAGAAGGTGACTGGGAACAGCCAAGCATGGATTTAAAATGGGCAGGTTGTGCCTGATCGATGTGATGAAGTGGTGGAGACAAGGTGCTGTGGGCAAGGGGAGAGCAGAGGGCCTTGCTTACTTCAATGGTACCGAGAATTTTGAGACTTCCATTAGCATCCCTGGAGCCAAACTGGATACAGACTAGATGGATGGTTGGATGGATTACACTGTGTGTGAAAAATTAGCTGAACCAGTGGTTCAGCAATGAACTGGCAGAGAGTTACCGGTGGTATTCCTTGGGGGCTGGTACTGGTGCCAGAGTTGTTTAATATTATCATTAATGGTACAAATGATGGGATGGAGTGCACCCTCTGTGAGTCAAAGGTGACACCAAATTGGTGGAAGTGGTGGGTATGGTATGCAGGAGGGCAGAGCTGTCATTCAGAGGGACTTCAGAAAGTTGGAGTGGGCTAACAGGAACCCCTTGAAGTTCAACAAAAAGAAAGACAGAAAACAGCTTTGCAGAGTAGACCTGGGGATCCTAATGGGCAGTAAATTGAGTAGGACTAGGCAGTGTGACCTTGTAGCCACAAAAGCAAACTGCAGGCTGGACTCTGAGGGCAAGAATGTAGCCAGCAGGTTGAGAGAAGGGGTTTTCCTGCTCTGCCATGTGCTTCTGAGACTGTGGACCCCCATACAAGAAAGACCAAACATCTGGAGGGAGTGCAGTTGAGGACCACTGGGGTGGTTGGGTCTGGAGCACATGACTTAACAGGAAAGGCCATGAGAGCTCGTTGTCTTTCAGCTGAGAAGAGAAGGCTGAGGGAAGCTCCAATTGACTCCAACTATCTGTAGGACAATAATGAAGAAGGTGGAGCTAGACTTCTCTTAGAGGTGCACAGTGAAAGGGCAAGCAAGAGGCAGCAGTCATAAGTTGCAGCAGGGGAAATTCTGGTTGAGCCTAAGGAAAAATATCCTCCGTAGTGAGGGTGGTGGAGCAGGTGCAAAAGAGGTGGTGGATTCTCCATCCCTGGGCAGGCTACTGAGAAGTGTGATCCAGCTTTGAAGTTAGGTCTGCCTTGAGCAGGACTAGAGACCTCCAGCTGCTCTGACTGTAATCTTTAATATTTCCCTTTTCTTGAAATAATGGTTTGTTAGTGCATTAAAATTAATAATTATATTGTCTAGGTTTAAGGGGAATGATGCAAAAATATTTGCCTTAAATCCTTCACATGCAGCTCCTGTCAAATTGCTAGCTTTAGATCTTTTGAAGTGGACATTGCTAAATCATGTGATTGTCTTTCCATGAATTAAAAATAAGCCAAGTATTTTTCTCCTTTTAAAAGAGACTGTTATGTTCAGCGGAACTCGAGGTGGTGATGCATTTTTGCAACATTAGTGAGCGTGCATGTGGCTTAAGAATGTCTACATTGCCCACAGCCCTGCTTACTTCTGATGGTTTAGTTCGAAGCTTATTTGAGAGAGATTTTTAGGGAAAAAATCTGAAAACTATGGCTTATGGCATAAAGCTACCTCTTTGGCAAAGAACAGACTTTCTTGGTAGCTTGCTTTCTTCCAGGAGTTTGAAGTCATTCATGCCCAACATCCACCAAGCTTCAGGAGGATGTGGCTGCAAGACTACAGTGAAATGCCAACCATTAAATGTGGGTGCATTCAGTTACACGCTTCTCATCTTTGTGAATATAGTTTGTCACTCTACAGGATTTCCTAGTTCATACTCTTAATCTTGTAGCTCTCAAATAAAGCAGTTTTAAAAATTATTGTATGAAAAAGAGTAAAAATATTCCTTTTTTTCTTTTTATTAATTTGCTTAAGCTATGTGGGTTTGACCTTTAGACCTTTTCCATAAAATGAGGTAGCTCAAGACTGCATGCAGAATTTTAGCTTATTTTTCACCTGCATCTACATTTCACCTGCAAAAAAAACCCAGTAGACTTGGGCTTGGTGTTCTGTGGCATCCTGGGGGAAGTTCTTTGCTGACTTGGTTCAGATCCTTTTGATGCGTGGGCTCTGAGTGAGCACACACCTGAGGGAGTACGCAAAGTACTCATATCCTAAAAAAGGCTAGCAGCCTTGTAGGCCAAAACTTCCGTGCCTTCCAAATTAAATGCATGTTTTTGTTTAATGGATCAACTGCACGGCGAAGTGCAACAATTTAGGCAGTGAGGTATGGAACTATGGGACTTCAAAATACTTTGATTTTGTTCTTTAGGTGTTAAAAGGAGAGTTTAATATGCTGAGTAGCTGAGGCTGCCTTTTTGGGGCTCCTCCTGCAGTAAGATAATACTCCTCCTTCTGAGTTTTTTTAAGTAATGTTATTTATTCCTTTTTTTTTTTTTAATCTGTGCATTATGAAATTTTATTACTCTTTCTGGCATTACGTATGCCCTGTTCTTGTATTCAGGGGCAGTTTTATGATTTCCTGCATCTCCAGATCTTAGCATTGCTTTTCTAATCACCCAGAGGTAGCTGCACTATCCTATAACTTTTTGGGGACCTGTACATGGATTATTATGCGGAGGATGTTGGATAAGCCCCAAATCAGACAGACAGATTCCATGGTGCGTTTAAGGGCTTGTATGCTTAAATGGGAGGCAGCGCTCAGGTCTAAAGCGAGATGCTTACGTGTTTGTTGTAGTGTTTCGTCAGCCCAAGCAATTCAGGTTGCCCAGTGAACTCCTTGCTGCCGGTGCCCTGTTGGGGCGATGCACCTGGCCGGCTCGGGCTCCGCCGCACATGACCCGCGCAGAGGTGGGTTAGCACGGGCCGTTCAGCGCACGGGCAGCGGCGTGCGCCAGCAAAGCGGTGCGTGCATGTGCGCTTCGTCCTCTGAATTCTGCAGCTCTGCGGAGGCCCGCCTGGAGGTGGATCTACAGCATGCCTCGCTGGGGATGTTTAATGTCTCTGTAATTAGCCATGTAACAAGCACATAAAAAGACTGCTGAATGTGAAAGTTTTCTTTCCAGTTTCTTTATCTTGCATCTTCTGGAAGGGAGAGACGGCGGAAGGGAGCAGGGGCTGGGATCAGAGTTACAAGCTCTCTTCCCAGTTGGACCATGAATTTGTTTCTGACCTTTTTTAAAGAGATTTCATCTCTTTCAGACTCTTTCCTAACTGGAAAAATAAAGAAGATATCAATGTTCCTACCTTTAATAAAAGTGCTTTGAAATCTGGATTCAAGACAGGATGTATTCATTCTGCTAATGAATGCTCCTTAATGCTTAAAGAGCTAACCATTCTTTTTTTATTATTTTATTTTTCCTACTGAATTTGATTCTGCTGCAGCAAGGTAGCTAACAAGCCTTTCAGCAGAAAAATAATAGATGATGATGTTTGGTAATGATATGTTTTTAACTTTGGCTCTGTCTCAAACTCTGTGTTCTAATACTTTCTCTATAGAGATACAGACACAAAATGATACATATATTATTGTACCTCTATCAAAATATGTTACAGAAGTAGAATAGCATCTTCCTTTTAGGCTCTCAGAGGTCCATTGTAAAGAAGCCCAGATCTTTTCATTGGCTGGCTGGCTACCTGGCACAGACTTCCATATTTGTGTCTGGGGATTTCCAGATGGAGATGCAAGCACATATGTGTCTTTCCATACACACTGAATGCAGGATTTGATCTGCTCTGCGTCTTTCGCACAGGTTGTCTGCGTAGCCTGCACCATGGGTTTGATGCCTTCTTGGGCACACTGTATTGTATGTGCATGTTTAGCCATTTTTTGGGATACCCAGTCAGCCCATTTCCGTATACTTGGAGACTAAGAGGATATTTGAGGTGCAAGACAGAAGACCTGAAGTAGTTGCTCCTGTTATGAGACTAATATGTTAAGTCACCAAACTTAGCTGAGTATCAAAGTTTTGGGCCTGTGTAAGATCACAGGTTGGGTTGAGTGTAAAACAAACCTCTTGATACAGCACTGTGGCTTTTTGGCGTTACCTGGTGTGAAGAATGCTTAGAACGTGCTTTATTCTCCACGATTTTCTCATACATTCAGTTGAGGTCCTAATTACTTATGTACTTAAACATGTCAGAATTTTCTCATGATAAGAAATCATTAAGTTGTACTGAAAAAACTCTAAATAGTGAGCTGACACGTGTGCCTTGTTTTGTTTCTATGGATATTTTTTCCCTTTTCCTTTTAATTCCTTAGTCCTGAAATCAGCTGTTTTCTGGCCTAAATTCAGCCCATCAGAATGCTTAAACTCAGGCTTAATTTAAGCACCTACCTCCCAGTGCAGGACCAAGAGTTGCATAATAAAATAACAGTAAGTGCTAGAAAGAACAGACTTTTAAAAAATATTTGAAAGTTATTTTTAAATACCAAATTAAAATAAAAATGAAAATAACCACTAGATGGCACTTGAAAATTGTGTATTGAGATAGTACATCTGCTCTGAAAATCATTACAAATTTTGATAGATCCAAAAGGATTTTATGTGGATCTGCGTAGTTCTGAGAGATGGTAGTGTTTCCAAAAACAGAGTCGAAGTTCCTTTAGCTATACCTCCTTCTGTTGTTAGTTTAAGCCACTGCACTAAGGAATCTAGTCTACATTAAAAGCTCACTCCTGATGCTTAAAATGCTGCCTTTAGAAAGAAGAGAATTACCCGTAAAACTGATTGTGTACAAATATATTTGTTTTCCACTTATTTTTATTTATATCCATCTTTTTAACAAAACTCTGCGCTACCCTGGCATTCTGTTTACCTTCTTGGGTAATGCCTAATTTGAGATACAACGTATTTTGATGACGTGTTGCTGCTTTACTGTTTCTTTTAATATTATTTTAGGTCAATAGCTTGGAAAATGACCCAGAGTCTGGTAGGGGAGGATTCTGGCAGGGAACAGACTCCGAGGGTTTCTTTTCACTAATTTTTTGCTTTACCCACTTTATCTCTTGGTAGGGGGAGAGGATGGAAGGAGATTGTGACAATTAGATTCTGCAGAAAATATGGTATTAGCTAGGAATTTATTGTCGAGTCAATCTTGTGGTATTTCTGTCAGTGATCATTGCACAAGCCTGTTCTATTTGAAATTTTCATGTAGTCTCTTTATTGTTGTTTCTGAGATGCATGAGAGTTACAATACCATGATTTATGAGCTAATAATCCTGAAGATGAGCAAAGCTGAGTAAATACTGTCTGTAGCCATTACTTTGACTCTTCTTCGTAGAAGCAGTGAGTAGTAGCTCTTTTGAGGGGTTGTGTGGACAACTGTCTCAGCCTATTGTACTTGAGTTGAAAAGAGTGAAAGTAGACAAACTATAATAGTGGGTTGTGCAAGGATATTTTGTGGCCTGTTAAATAGGTATTAAGGGACTAATTCTTTCATTTAGTCATACAGCTGTATATGGTTCCCCTGACACTGGTAGTAATTATGACTGAATTTTATTATGAAAGCTTCGTTACGCACATGGTAAACCTTAGAATGGATTACAGTAGCGATGGACACAGCCGCATTGTCCCGGTTTTGCAGAAGGCACTAGGACACAATCAACAAGAGGTGAAAAGGAGAGTTGAACAATTTTCCCATTCAGCCGTGCTCACCCTGCGATGTCCGCTACAGGAACGTCTCCTCTTGTGCTGCTCCGCGCTGCGCAAAAGCACTTGGCTGTGTTTCTGCCGTGGCTGGACCCTACAGCAATTTGTATGCCTACTAATCAAAGATAAAAATGAAGCTTTGGGAGCAGCAAGTCAAAAAGATTGACTTTCCTCCCCCCCTCCCTGTTCAGAGGGTCTCATCCTCTGAAGGCTGTGAGCAGAACTCCAGGCCATCCCTCTTGTTCACAGAAAATTTCAGTTTGACTTTGAGTTCTTACCCGTTAGGCCCTTCAGTAACCAAGCTGTTGCTGAACTGCAGATGTCCTCGTGGGAGTGAGCTGATGGGAGTACCCCTGCACCGAAGTTCAGCAAGTATTTCCTGCGGCCATCTTACCTGTGGTCTCGCTGACTCTTCTGAAGCTCTTTACGCTGAGATTAACCATTTAGTTAAAAAGCAAAAACTAGAGGGAACCCCTGGTGATCCAGTTAACAAATCACAAAGATCTTCATTTTAGGATGATATTAAAATAACGGCAAAACACAGGAATGGCAGGTGCCTTTCTAGAAAAGCTGCTCTTCATGCAGGCTCAGGTAGTCCCAATCACACAGGAGCACAAAGCGAATTTTTCGGGGTGTGTATGTGAATGATCTGTCAGTTCTGGTCCCTTGTGTTCATTGCTGTCGGGCAACTATTTTCTCTGTAGAAATTTCTTCCCTGCTTTAACTTGCTAGAAGTCAGTGTTTTTTGGATTGTGCTGTTGCTGTGGTCTGTGATGCTCTGCAGACAAGCACTTGTCTCTTGTCTGAGAGGTGGTTGCATTTCAGAGTCTACTCTGTTCCTGGAGGAAAATGCACTATTGATAAATTGCTCTGGCGTCAGCAGAGGGCTTTTGTAGCTTGCGTTGTCATTATCCTCCTCTCTGTGGGAGGAAGCATTGCAAAGTAGGTTGGGCCCTGCCTCCTCTGTGTTTTGAATTTCAGGCATTTATTCTGCTCACCTACCCGGGTTTGTTGGTGCTCTCTCCTGTTGTGCCTGCAGATGTAGGAGCAAAAAGAAATGCTACTTTTGAGCAAAAGGACACCAAAGCTTTCTGGCTGGGTGGGTCACGTCTCCTTCACCTAGGAGCAGGGCCAGGTTTAGGAGCACGGGTGTCCCAGTGTACCCATACCCTGGGCGACTGACCTCACCTGCATACACAGGAGGCCTGGCACTGCTCCCCAGTGCCTGGCTCCTTTGCGTTTGCACTGCAGCGAGGAAAACTCCTGCCTGCTCCCCAGCAGCTCCAGGCAAAGGAAGCTGCTAGGCTAAATCCAGGTGGATTTCCCCAGGGGATGCGCTTGGCTGTGGGCAGACCTGCTGTGGCAGTCGGTTGGCACGTGGGGTGGTTAGTGCCTGCTGTCGGAAAGGCAGCTTTCACCCTAACAAATGCTCGTCTTCTGCATTTTATGACCCATAAATTTTGGCTAGCGGAGTGTGTCACTGGAGTCTCGTTAACGTTTCGGTGAAGTGTAGCTGTGGCCTGTGACTCACTGGGTTTCTTGTTTTGTTGTTTCTGCCTCTGCAGCTGCTGAAGGCTGAAATGAATCCTGCAACAGCAAATGTCCTACTATAACTTCAATTAAAGGCAAAAAAAGACCTGTTATGGTTAAGACCTAGGTCTTCAGACAACTGCTTTTTTTAAAGTGACTCTGGAAGAAAGCCACACAATCTAAAAAACCAGACATTAATACAAAAGGGTTATGGCTGGTTACTTCAAATTGTTTAAATTCCATCCTTGTGTGGAGGCTCCTGTTTGGAGACGTTAATGCGTTTGAATAAAGGTGTTAGTGATTTACACTCCCAAACCTATTCCTGCGAGGTGAACCCTTCCGTCGAAGACGTGCGCTCTGCGGCACGGGGGAGACGAGCAGCTTTCCCCTCGACTGCACCAGCGAGCCGCTTCGCAGAGACAATTAATTGCACGCGAATCGTTGGGTGGGTTGGCTGCTGTTTCATTTCCATGGTGCATACCTCTTCTTGTTTTGTTGGGGTTTTTTTAAATTTACTTTTAAAACAGCGAGCCTTAGGCGAGAGCTTCCCTTCCTCTCCCTGCCCCCCCGCCGCCCCCGGCCCCCAGGATGCCAGTTTGGAACTCCCGGGGCTGGGGCCAGTTTGGAAGTAAACACCTCCAACCCCTTCACCTGCTGCCCGGGCTGGCTTCTGCTCTGCGTCTTCCCTCTCCTCCAGCAAAAAGCTCGCAGGGGGGCTGCTCTGAGAAAGCCTCGAGCACCCCGATGGCTTTCCTCTGGGCCCGCGAAGGTCTCCTGCCGGGGCATTGCTCAGCATTGCTGCCGAATGCCAGCGTGGCTTCTCCCCCGCAGCAGGTACTTACTGTCGTTTCCCTCTTCCCAAAGCACTGGGTGGTGGCTTGATACCACTGGAGAGTTGGCGCCTGGCTGCAGGAGCCCTAAAACAGACAACGTGCCCAGCCCCTCGCCCGCGGGTTCGGTGCGGTGGGAGCGGTGCCTGGCTGGCCAGTGGGACCTGTGTCCCCTCGCTGCGCCCTGGCCGCTGCACCAGCCACGGGGCAGGGCACCCCCGTACCCCCTCGCTGCGCCCCGGCCGCTGCACCAGCCACGGGGCAGGGCACCCCCGTACCCCCTCGCTGCGCCCCGGCCGCTGCACCAGCCACGGGGCAGGGCACCCCCCTACCCCCTCGCTGCGCCCCGGCCGCTGCACCAGCCACGGGGCAGGGCACCCCCGTACCCCCTCGCTGCGCCCCGGCCGCTGCACCAGCCACGGGGCAGGGCACCCCCGTACCCCCTCACTGCGCCCCGGCAGCGCTGCCCACCCCGGGCTGCCCCGCAGTTCTCGCCTGTGCCCCCGCACCTTCCTGGCTGCCGGGCCTTGGCACAGCTGCCGGGTCAGGCACCCCAGACGCTCCTCTTGAGCCCCGCTTTATGCTGGTACCAGTGCCATGGTGCAGTTACCCGCCGTTTTGTCCCAGCCCCGGCATGGGTCACAGCTGACACTGGGTAGCAGCAGCATTTCTCATGCCTCCTCCTCATTTTCCCTGACCCGTCCTCCACAGCATGCCAATCCCTCCCGCTCCCAGATGGCTGTGCCGTTCAGGCAGGCATATTCCCCGTACCCGCTCCTTCTCCTGGATTTAATGCTCCCCTACGGAACATGTGTTGGGTTTGCGGATGTGCGTTGGTTCTGAGTGGCATTGGTGTTTTGTTTTGATGTGGAAGCGATATGTTTTTGTCAGACAGAAACTGTGTGGTCTAAAGAGAGCAAACGTTTCCTGTGGGGTCTTTGGCTTGCCATTTCATCCACGAGTTTCATTAAAAGCTCGGTCTAAAATAATGCCGAACCTGTTGTGCCTGGCCTCAGCAAGTCCGTTTGAAAAGTGTCACTTTGTTAGTTTTTAAAAATCAATATTTAGTGCTTGAAGTCCTGGCTTTTCTGAGATTAGGTTTCTTTAGGATAAAGCATAATAGAAAATAAAAGCTTGACCATTTTCTAAACCATCTGGCACTTCATAAAGGTTGTTTTTGTAGGTCCGAGAGCTGATCACCGCAACCTTGGTAGTTGGTACCTTCCAGGCGCTGATAAGTTTTAAGATAAATTTGGTGTTACCTAGTAAGTGGCTCTTACCTGGCATTCAGGCTGGGGGAGTAACATCTAAATGAGGGAAAAAAACCCAAACCAATACAAAAAACCCCACCAAAATAATGACTCTTAAGAGAACTGGGGGGTTGTCATTCTTACAGAGCTCGTCCAGACTCCCATCCGACCGTCCTACTGGCATTCTGTGCCTTTTGAGTACATTTTAAAGTAGTACTTTGCATTTTAGTTGCCTGTTTGAAATATGATGCGCCGCTTATTTTTCATAATTAGATTAATTTTTTTTACGTTTAGCGCCTGGGGCGAGGGGGCCACCGCCAGGCGAGCTGGGCAGCTGGCTCGGCCCAGCGCCGGGGGTCCCGGGGCGCGGGCGAGCCCCCGGCAGGCTCTCCCCTTCCGCTGCTCCTGTGGCGCTGGCTGCGAGGGAGCGCTCCCCAGGGCTTGGCCTCCGTTTCCCTTCCTGTCAGCAGGGGCCACCCGCTTGTGCTCTGCCTTGTGGATGTGGAAGACAGATGATTTGCTGATGTCGTTTATGTTTTCAAAGCCTGTTATTTTGCCTTTGTCAAGCTAAATGATGCTAGTTTTCACAGAGCTTTTCCTTTGGTTTTCTTTGCCCTTTTTCTTCATTTTTTCTTTTCTTTCCCATTTTTTCACCCTTTTTTCTTCCCCCGTCTTTCCCTGTCTTTTACTGTTTGCTCTCTTTTCCTTTTTTCTTTTTTTTTTTATTTTTTTGAGTGCATTTTCTAGACTACAACTACCAACTTGTAGTTTAACAAGTAGTTTGCCCTACTGACAACAAGCACTTGCTGGCAGCCTAACCATGATACACTCCTAACTTGGTTTTCCGGTTCCGTAGCTAATAGAGCACTCCCAAGTTTGGGTTACATACTGAATTTCAGGCCAAGTGTAGGTTGAAATACTCACTTGGCTGAGTACAGTCCACTCAGCTGTGTTTGTTCTCTGCAGGTGTGTAAGGAAAACCCAACAGTTGAGATATGTGCTAAGTTTTGTCATTTTAAGTTCCAGTCAGTTTACTCAGGCACTGTAGTTACAGGATCTAGTTCCTAAGTATGTCTTCTGAGGGCAGTTTTGTAGCAGACAGGGTCTGCCTGTCTTTGGCTTTGTTACCTTAATGAAGACATTCCTAAAGGCTGAAGAACTCCCTACAAAGTAAAATATTATTTTATTATATTTCTTCACGTTGTCTTCTATAAATGAAGAGGGGAAAAAAAGAACTAGAAAGAAAAACAAATGAGAAATCATTATTTAAAATTAGCCATTATTGAAAGACTTTGCAGTAGATTGGATATCTCCTCATGAATTTTCAAGCTTTATTTCTTACATAATGCTTAAGTCTCATGGAAAGACTCACGTTCCTTTAGTATCTTTTAAAACACAGTTGCCTGAAATGGTGACACAGGCACATCTGGGCAGAGGATTCCTTGCACAGAATAGGCAAGTTTTTTTTCTATTTATTGAATGGGTGAGGTTTTCTTGTTCAGTGTGGTCTTGTGCCATCCTGTGCGCTTGCTCTCTGTGTGGTTTCCATTTTAAAAGCAGATTTGGAGCGAGCTAGCACCTGAAATGCCCCTACAACCATTCTGACCGATAGCTCTGAGGAATTAACTATGACGGTGTTGACCAAAACCAAAACTAAATGATATGGACATAAAAAGGGCAAGCGAACCCTAGCAACAAATTTATTTCCCCTGCCCCGCCCTTTTTTTTTTTTTTTAAATTGAAGCATCCTGATCTCATGCTAATGGTGCGTACAGTTGTTCAGCATAAAGTGCTTTTTGTACTAGGCAAAACCTGGTTGACTTCTTTGCATTAAAAAACACCAAAGAACATAATCTTTTTTTTGTGTATGTGTGAATGAGCAGCGAAAGAGTAGAGCTGAAGTTTAAAATCTATTGACTTTCATTATATGTTGCTTTTATTCCTCTTTGGTAGGCATAAAAGATTCACTTAAAAACCCCCAAAATAATAAAAAAAAAAGGCTGTTGACATTCTTCTGATGATCTTGGGGTTTAATTTTATGTATTAGAGAACAAGGAAAGCAAGTAACTCAGATCTGAGCTTAAGAGAATAAGGAATAGTTTAAGATCATTTATGATAATGGAAGAGCGTGTCATTAAAAATTAAGTAGGACTTGTTGCTGTGTTGCTGAGCGTTTCATGTGGTGACAGTCTGTCCCAAAGCTCTGCTAGGAAACAGGACTCCATTGAGTCCCAGCATGTCCCCCATTAAACCGTCACATCTCTGAAAGTTAGAAAGCTCATTAATGGCTTTCTGCTGTGAAACAAGAAAGAATATATTCACTGACTGGTCAGTGATTAGTGCCAACTAGTTTTTGTCCTTCATTATAGAAATATTCTGGTTCAGTTATTCCAGAGCTAAAAGAAATTATTTTTGGGTTTTTTGGTGTTGTGTTTTTTTTTTTTCCAAAAACCTTTTGTATTCGTGTAGGTGTATTTGACTGCCAGCAATCTCCTTTTGCTTTTATTTGAAAATTCAAATACCTCTTCAGCCCACTAAACCTGTGAGAACATGAACTCCTTTCCCAGTCTCCTGCTTCTTTGTTGAAACAGCTCAGTTCACTGACTCAGTAGCCCCCAAAACACCAAGCCATTAGTGTCATAGTTTGGTCCTCTTTTTTTTTTTCTTTTTGGCATTTGTTTTTTTAAAGGAGAAGAGAATTTAGAGAGTGTAAAACAGCAGAAAGTGTGGAAAATCCACTTGACGTTTTCACTTTGCTCCTTTGTACCTTCGGCCCAGCTGGACTCCAGGAAATGTGGTTTTCAGGTAACAGGAAAACAGAAATCCATTTCCACTGTCCTCATGGAAATAAGATGAGTGTTGCTGAAGTTCAGACATTCTTCCATGGAGAACCTTCCAACAGGGACTATACCATAGTCACAATTCACATCTCTGGAGTCTGCTTCTGCAGGCCTTGGATTTCCTTCTACCGTGTATTACGTGTGCCTTACAGCGCTTGGTTACTTTTAAAGACCTTTATAAGGATTTTGGTGTTTGTGGACATAGTTTGGGAATGCCTGGCGAATGCAGCTTGTTCAGCACAAGCACCAGTGGCATTCTCGGTGACAGATCGACCATGGGGTGAGATAGTCACAAAATTAGGACCACGGAAGTTGGTCACCTGCCTATATCATGTTTTGAAAATAACAGAGGAAGATAGGAGGGAAACAAAATGGTAATGAAGGTAATCAAAGACTTGTTGTTAATAAGCACTTAAAAAATAAAGACTTGCATACAGGTGTGTAATTGAAATAGAAACATATGCTGTAAAAAGCTAAACAACCATTCTTCTCCCCTGCCCCCCCCCACCATCCCTCTTTCCTTAAGGAATCTGAATTTTTTTTCTCTGAAGCCCTGTTAGGTATACATATTTATAAGACATCCAAGAAAACTGTGATTCTTTGATTAATGTTTCTGGCACCAGAAAGGAAATAATACAGCCCGCGCATACAAAAAAAAAAAAAAAAAAGAAAAAGAAAAATGTAAAAAAATTGTTACATTTTTTTACTGGTGTAACATCTCTGTAACATTTATTCTGCATGTGCATTAAGGGTAGGTGTAGAACATCACCCTGAAGGTATCTCTTGCTGTCAGTGGATCATGAATGTCAGCCTTGACAGGTATCCTCAGGTGATGCTATAAAGCATATGTGGCTTATTTTAAGCAAAGCTGTCCATACTTTTGTCTTGTCTTGTTGGAATATTCCTACTTTCTCCCTAGTGCCTGCCTTTTTTTTTTGTCATCCTTAAGCTGAGAAGTATCTTGTAAAATCTTGTTAGCTGGTTTTAATTTTTTCCTCTTGCTAACATCTAAAAGCCATTACATCTTCCTAAAAGATACATGATATTTTTACTGATACTGTAGAAGAAATCTTTTTTTTTTTTTTTTAATAAGGTTCAGAAATTCTAGTTACAGCAAACTTAGCCCTTTGGGTTCTGCATATCTTCTGTACTTTTAAGCCCCAAATCCTGCAAAGACTGCCCATGACTTGTTCTGTGACTTTCTGTGGAACTATTCCCAAGCTTAAATGCATGCTTCCGTTCTTGTAGGGTCCAAGTCCAGCTCTCTTTTCAAAAGCTTGTTGGTTGGGATGCTTGCCAGCACTCAGGGATCCCTGAGAGGGAGAGAAGAAGCTGGTATTTTTCCTTGCCTCTGTCTGCCAGCTTCCCATCTCCCATACAAAACAAGCAACTAACATGCTATTGATGATGTGTTGAGAGGAAAGAAATCACATAAATAAATAGAATCTGAAGAGTCCACTAAATGGGTTCTGTTGATGTTTGGCCATTCAACAAGCAAATAATGCCAGTAAAACTTGTGCTGTCATTTAATCATACATGCAATCACTTGACGGTGGAGTGTCTGGTCTAAGTAGTTCTGCTCTGTCTTGCCAAAATCTTCCATACAAAAAATGAGTGAAGGCATCCGTGTTAGCTGTGTTTTGCATTTAACTGTTGTTTTTTTATAGGACAGCTTCTCTCACAATTACATAATTGTGTGTGAATATATCAACAATTATGACATAAATGCCTATGAAGTGTGGGGAATATGGAAAATGAAGCAATCCAGAGGAAAACAAGTTCATCACACTATGCCAGCATGCATTTTTCTTAAGAGGAAAAGTCCCATGCAATGTAATAGAGAATTAGAACATTTTTCATGACGCCAATCCTATATTTGACTGAGAGAGGCATCAGTAAAAAGTGAACACCAAAAGAGTCTCTGAAACGTAGGTCAAAACTTGTTAGGAGAACTTGATTAAGCAAAAATGGGGAAAAAGGATTTGGAAACACAGAAGTATTAAAAAATAGGAGTTGAAATAGTTTATCCGTTCATGTTATGAACAGCCCCCTATTTTATAGGAAAGAAGAGAGGGCATAGAGGATAGAGTATATAGCTTGATTTATTTAAGGGGTGGGGGGGCTTCCAGGCCATGCTGTAAAAGTAAAGTTGGAAGTCAGTCTGTGGCCTCAGTCCTTCCATCATTGGAGTTAAATCAGGAGGATTTTTGTTGTTGACCGTCGCAGAGATTCACTCTGAAGTGGAAGCAAAGAGCAACTGTGTGTCTTTCTGTAGTAAATGATGCCTGTATAACAGCCAGGATCTTCTTACTCTGTGTCTTGGATCACCTAAATCCTTGTTCAGCTGATAGGGTGATGACCCATCTTGCTAAAAAGCCTCTTTATAGGAGAACTGCTGCTTCAGGGTGACAACTAGGGTAAAATGGTTCACAGTTTAAGAAAGCACCCTAATGAACTTGAATTCCTGGAGCTAAGCATATGTTTGTATTTCAGCACTAATGTGCAGTGAGCTTTGGTTAATTTATTTTAGGGGTAACTGTAACTGTAGGGGTAACACCTAGCCTTCATGCATGGAAAATAAAAATTATTTGCAAGCTGAGTGGTAGTAGAGAGGCATAATATACAAGGAGACAGTTTGGGATTTGCAAGGTGACCAGTGCCTAGGGTCTGTACTGCCATGCCAAGCTCAGCATGGAGCGTAGGCAGGGCCTCTGAGGTGATGGTGAACAGATGTAAAATGCACCGTGGGTTCACTTAAATCCTGTGAAGTTTTCTCTTGCTCATCTTTTGAAGGGCAGCAGGCAGAGAGGTGCCAGCTAAAGGCAACGCTGTTGAAATAGCACTGAGACTTCAGCTGAGCTTTGTAAAGGAGGATCATGGAGCACTCTTCAAACATTAATTTAGTTTCCCAGTAACAAGATAGAAGGCTACCAGTAATACTCATCTTACATAGGACTGACTGTAGGCAGAAACCATACAATTAGCTCACTTATTTAAGTCAGTGGTAAGGGCTGGAGTAGAGCAGAGGTAAGGTCTGTCGTACTTGTAGCACATTTATCCTGCTCAGGAATAGGCCACGTACTTTCTTGACTACAGTAATAGGCAGATCTCTCTCATTTAAGAAAATCTGAGACTTAACGAACCTCCGCTACCCTCAGGAACTGAGGGTCTGAAATGCCCCGAACAAAAGCAAATGGTGGTTCAGCACTTCAGGAAGAGAAATGGGGAGCACGGTGCTGTGTAGTACATGGCGGACGTCAGGGTGGGACAGAAACGATGTCAAACTTGCGTTTTGTGGTACTGGATTGCTGGATTTTCCACACTTGAATGCTCTTTTAAAACCGAAGTTGTTTGTTTCTGTGTATTTGGACCCACTTTGCAAGTCACAGAAACAAAGATTTAGGTGAAATGGTGTGTGATTATGTGCCATATAATACTCGCTGAAAAGACAGGAGTTGGTTGCAGAAAATGAACAGAGGAGTGGGTGCTGTGAAATCAAAGCTTAAACGTGCTCCAGGTAGAAGCAGCGTGATGGGGACAGCAAAGTGGCAGCAAAGCTTGCTTAATGGCAAGCTGCTGCGAAGGTACAGGGTGTCCTTAACTGGTGAGGGCCAGGTGCTGCTGGTGGGCGGGAGGAACTACCAAAATCTAACACACATCCAGGAAAATGCAGCTTTTAAATGTAGGTTAAGATTTCTGAAGCTTCTTCCTTCAGGATTCAGTTGTTTCCTCCAGCAAGCAGTGTCTGAAGGTCCCTCAGCTCTCTGTGCTGTTGGAGCGTGTGTGTGGGAAGCAGCTGCTTACACGCATTTCTGGTGCAAACAAGGGCATATTGCCAAAATGCCAGTGAGTTAACCAACAAGAAACGCACATAGAAGAGATCAGCCAAAAGCAGAATTAGTGATGGCTAAATGGTGGGATATGTAGGGGCTGTAGCTGTTGAGTGCTGCTGTGTGAGATGGTTCTGGTGAGACATTCACCCTGACGGTGGCACCAGGGCTTGGGCAAGCAGTGTAAGTGCAGGTGTTGCAGCTTCCCCTTCTGTCTGAAGGCT